>JAMPIV010002353.1:0-131068 GCA_024509875.1 Oreohelix idahoensis
CGATTATGACGTGTAAAGCGTTTTTTAGCACACAGTCGGTAACTAAGAAACCACACCAGTTTTTACATTGACCGTCAACCTGTTAAGACGCGTCTGACTTTCCGTCCAATGATGAGCAGGGTATTGCCCTACAGATATATTCTATGCAAGTACGAACATGGGTCAGTCCATTGCTATTACGAAGATTTGAAATGATTAAAGGTCAGTACGAAAGTGAAAATTAAGGAAGGATGAATTACAGTCCATAGTATTTGATTTTGCCAGACTCATAGACTCACTGTCGGCCGTTGGAAACCCCAACCGCGCGTGCATACAGCTATGACAATCTGCATACAGTAATTTGATTATTGGACAAGGACTGATAGGATATCTACATATCTATGCCATATATTTCAAGTTATAATATGTACCTTTGTGATCAACATGCATGAATCGTCTTGACGTGTAAACTGTATTAAATATTTGTGGACTCTATGAACCGACTTGTCACATCAATCGTATTCCAAGGTTCAATTATTGTTCAGAATCTTCCACCCCTGCATTCGCGTAATCTTACATAGAAGGCACGATACACGATCACTCAAGAATATCAAGAAGATAAAACAATGGCCAGACATTTATAACTGTTTTTATTAATATCACATGGAACATTGTTCAGGGCTAACCAAACCACGCCTTGCAACAGCCTTGCAACAGATTCACTTGCAACAGTGGTGCCCGGTGTCTGGGGACGAGAAAACAAAAAAAACAAAAAAAATTTTTTGAATGACTTTCGAAGGAAATATTTACGATCAGTTTTCGATCACATGATCCAGCTGAAGATGACGTGGAACTCAGTCTAATGCCTAACAACGCGACGTCACTGAAATTCGTGTAGGTGAAACTATCGGAGAAACTGAAGTCGTTCTTTTAAGCCTAACCAAGGGAAAAATAAGTCATTTGAAGCAGACACAAGAAATGGACTACAGGAGCAGGCAGTCAGGGGCATTAGCCTAGCTGTTGACGACCTATAGCACTGATCGAAGCAACGGGAAAGATAAGTCTAGCTGTTTAAATTGTCGTCATTGCAAAACCGTAATACTGAGTCCATTTTGCTTTGATCAGGCATGTCTATGTATTTTCATGTATATATGTTAAATTTGTTTTCCATCGTATGTATTTGTTACTAATCGTGGAGGTAGGGAGGATGAACTGAAATTAAATTCTGCGGCTCTCACGATGCCTGAATTAATTTCGGTCGTTTCTTAGGGCAGTTAAACGATTGCACCTTTGGAAACCCCATTGAGGTTTGACATTGGACTTGTTGTCCAAATCTGCTATCGTTTGACGATTTTGCGTTAGCTGTACTGTCCCGTAGATAATTGGTGTATTTTATTCGTATTCAGTTAATAATTTTATTCAGTTCTGTACCATGTTCGTTACTATTTCGTCCATTCTCCTCTGACTATCATTTATTTTATGATTGTTAAATTTTCGTCCGTTATGAGTCCTGTGACGTCATCATTTTTCGCAGTCATTTTTTTTTGTGTGTGTACCTTGAATATTCAGTTGACCTCGGGTCAGACCTTGCCCTTCATTTGGTCTGTGACATTTCCGCTTATTTTATTTAGTTCATAAATTCATTTTAATTGTGAAAATGTCTTGTTTGCGTCTTGACATTGTTTGTACCCTTTAGTTGCATCATTGTTTTGTTTGTCCTCATGATATATATTAATATTACATTAATAATATGATATTATATGCAATAATACACTTGTAATTTAATTTAATTAATTTTTTCTGAAATTTAAGGTTAATATGGGACATTGCATAATTATGCAGTGATAGTCCAAGAAAGTAGCACTACAATTTATAATAGATGCCTAGGGCATAATAATATAATATATATATTGACAAAATAAAATAATCTTATAGCTACCTTTGAGGTAATAGACCCATTGTATATTATTTAATATACTTTTCTGGTACTAAGAGAGTGACTTAGTACATTGAACAATATAATTACTAGGAATTATACCCAACATTATTGGATATTGAGATTAATTGTGTGATATAATTACATTATATTTAACAGATATCATAACTATTTATGATATAGTATTATTTAGATACAATATTGTTACAAAATATTGTCTATTAGTTGAACTTAGACATTAAGTTCAGTACTATCGTGATTACTTATATTGAATATTTCTAAGTTGAGTAAGTATAATAATTACTCTGAAGCTACTATTGACTATTTTAATCAGTAATTATCAATAATTACTTACAGATAAAAGTCAAAATGCTTACTATAGACCATTTCGTTAAAATTGGTCGTGAATATGGTTATAAATCTCAAGAACTTCGTCAGTTTGCTGAATCAGAACTGGAAAAATATGAAAGAAAAGAAGAAGAGAAAAAAGCTGCATTAAAGAAAGAGGAAGCAGAACTTGAGATGAAGCAAATTGCCAAGGAAAATAGATTGAGAGAGATTGCTCAACGTGAAAGAGAAGAGCAAAGAACAATCGCCAAACAGGAAGAAGAGAATAAATTGAAACGAGAGGAAATTATTTTACAACAAGAAATGGAATTGGCGCGTATTAAATTGGAGACAGCAAGATTACAAGCACAAAGTGCTGATGCAAACCAGAATAATAACGCACAAAATGGATCATCATCCAGCCAACCTAAACATTTCTACAACTTTAAATTACCCATTTTCAACTTGAACGTCGACGACCTTTCATCGTTCCTGGCACGTTTTGAACAGACTTGCAAATCTAACCATTTGCCTGAAGAGTCATGGGTACTCAAGTTAAATGAATTCTTGGTTGGAGAACCATTGACAGCTTCTCAAAATGCTGACCCATCAATAGCAAATAACTACGGTGCTATTAAGTCCTTGCTTTTACGAAGGTTTCACCTGGACGAGGAACACTGTAGGTTGAAATTTAAGGGAATTTTACCTGAATCTCCAAAAGATTTTGCAGGATTCATTGCGAACATACGCAATACATTTAATAGATGGGTTGAACTGGCAGAAGTCAACAAATCATACGACAAATTAGTTGATTTACTACTACGGGATAAGGTATTATCTTCGGTTAGCCAGCCATTTTTTGCATATTTGCAGGAGCGTAAACCAGGTACTATGGACGAGTTAGAAAAAATTTCTTTAAACTACTGTTCGGCACATCCGAATGCAACCATTTCTAACTCCTCATTAAGAGAACCTCTACCTGTGGCGTCTAATATGGCCTACAATCATAATAACAAACAAAGACATCACAGTGTAGACAGAAGCAGGTTCCAAAGAAATCACAATGTTAACTTTCAGAAGGGACATAATAATGATTTCAACAATAAAAATGAGTTCAACAGAGGTAGATCACGAGATAGAAATTATTCACCTCAAACAAACTACCACAATGGTCAACATAACACTCATTATAATCGATCACATACTCCCAATAATAATAGTAACTGGAATGGTAATAATCATGGCTCGAGACATCGAGATAATAGTTACTATAGAGGACGACGAGATAATTCTAACAATTATACTCGGAATCGATCTCATTCTCGGGGATCATCTCATTACAACCATAATACAGGGGCGGCAGTTACAAATAATACTACCCCTATAGCTCAGGTCCCACTTGACAATAATACAACACAGTCTTCTGCTGCATGTTTTGCTATTAATTATAATGTGGCAAATAGTTGCCAACAATGCAATCTTATTTTTCAGAAGGCGAAAGAAACAGTGCTTAACTGCGGACATATTATACCACAGGTAGGTCTTGCAGTCAACGATGGAACAGGCCTACTAATTTTTAACAGGGGATTAGTTAATGGATCCGTCGTCTCAGTGTTGAGGGATTCGGGATCCACAACGATTGGTGTACGACAGTCGCTGGTACATCCTAGCTGTGCAACGGGGGAATATGTCCGTTGCATGACTTTTGGTGGAACAATAGAGTTTTACCCCACAGCTATTATTCATGTTAACACTCCTTTTTTCACAGGGAACGTAAAAGTATGTATGCTAAAAAAGCCTATAGCTGATTTGATGGTTGGTCGTATACACGGCAGTAAAGATTGTACTCCAGATGAGATTATAGAATGGGAGAAACATAACCTATGCACTGGAAACGCCGTGACGACTAGAGCGCAGACTCAACTCATGGAGAAAGTTGATGATAATAAAATGGATGCAGACAACCAAGAGGAATTTGTAGTCAATTCACCTATTGACAGGGAAACATTTGCAACCAAACAAAAAGAGGATAAATCTTTAAAAAAATTTTTTAAGTTGGTTGATAAAGTTGACAATCTATCCTCAGGTAATAATAACAAACATTGTTTTGTTATTAAAAATGACATATTGATTAGATGTTTTAATGACAAATCACAAATGAAACAACAAGTTATGGTCCCATATACTTTTAGACGGTACATTCTTCAACATGCACATGACTCACATTGTGCTGGACATATGGGATATACTCGAACACGATCTCGAGTACTGTCTTCATTCTTTTGGCCAGGGGTGTCAAGAGATATTTCGCAGTATGTACGTTCCTGTACTACATGCCAAGAAGTGAAAGCACGTGGAGCTTTTCACACGGCGCCTATTCAGGCTTGCGATATCTCAGTGAGACCTTTTGACAAGATGGCAATAGACATTATTGGTCCATTGCTACCATCGGCCAGAGGACATAGATTCGTCCTTACGTGCATTGATTTGTGCACACGATGGCCAGAAGCTATCCCATTAAAGACCACCACTACCACAGATGTAGCTGATGCACTACATCTCATCTTTTCTAGAATAGGGTTTCCTAGAAAACTTTTATCAGACCATGGGTCACAGTTTATATCTGACACCATGAAGGAAGTCATGAAAACTTGGGACATTGATAGGAATTTAAGTAGTATTTATCATCCGATGAGTAATGGTGCGGTTGAAAGACTTAACCGTACACTTAAACAACTACTACATAAGGTTACTGCTAAGCACCCTCATGACTGGGACAGAGCACTCCCAGCTGTTCTATTTGCTTATCGGGAGGTACCGCATGAACAAACTGGCTTCTCTCCCTTTGAATTAGTTTTTGGTGCTCCCCCAAGAGGTCCTATGGGACTAATAAAAGACTTATTAATTGACGACGAGATGACTCAGGACACTCAGTCATCTTACGAATATGTGATTAATCTTCGGAAGAACATTATTGAGTCTTGCCAGTTGGCAACAGCTTCTTCTGAGGCTGCAAAAGCTAAGGCTCGATCTCTACAAAATAAGTCTCGACGATTACGCCAATTATTCCCAGGCGACGAGGCTTATGTGTTACTTCCTCACAATAACAATAAATTATTGATATCTTGGAATGGTCCTTACAAAGTCATTGATAAAATTTCCGACGTTGATTACGTCTTAGATATCAAGGGACACAAAAAGATATTTCATATTAACATGCTCAAGCAATTTCATACACGTCCTGAACACTTACAGTCAATTTTTCATGAACTAGATGACAACACAGTATCCACTTGTCATTATACTAACTTATCTGTCATCCAGGAAGAAGAATCTTCTTTTCCTGAGGTACAGTTACCGTTACCTGTACCAGTAGTTCAACCTACTGAATCTTGGCGGGATGTAACCATCTCTTCAACGGTTACACCGCAACAGCGTCTACAGATTGCTAATCTATTACAATCTTATCCAGATGTGTTGACCGACGTCCCGGGTCGCACATCGGCTATCAGTCATGACATTACTCTCAATGATGATACACCTATTCGTGTACATCCCTATTCTGTTCCTTTACATTTCCTTGCTAAAACTACTAAGGAACTTGAACAGATGTTGTCTCTGGGAATCATTGAGACTAGTAATTCGCCATTCTCTTCTCCATTAGTGATTGTCCGGAAGAAGGACAATAACATTAGACTATGTGTTGATTATAGAAAATTAAATGCTAAGACTATAGTTGACAGCGAACCACATCCACTTATCGACGACTTACTGCCACGTCTATCCAACGCAACTATATTTAGTAAGATAGACTTAACTAAAGGTTATTGGCAGATACCACTGACCGAAAAGGCTAAGTACTACACCGCATTTTCCACGCCACAAGGTCTATACCAGTGGAATGTGATGCCTTTTGGGCTTGTTAATGCGCCAGCTACCTTCATTCGCCTGATGCGACAAATTTTATCAGGTAGACCAGACGTTATTACATATATTGACGACATATGCTTGTTTAGTTCGTCGTTTGAGGAACATGTTTCGGGACTTAGATATGTTTTTGACACTCTAAGGAATTATCATCTAACTGCTAAACCTACAAAGGTGCAAATCGCGTGTAATGAGATAACCTTTTTGGGACATATCATTGGATCGGGATATATCCGAACGTTACCTAGTACAGTCTCCAAAATTCTAAACATAGCAGTTCCTCAGACGAAGAAACAGGTCAGGAGTTTGTTAGGACTTGTTCAATATTACAGTAGATTCATACCAAACTTGTCATCCATCACGGCTGTATTGTCTTCATTGTTAAAAAAAGATATGCCGGTGAAGGTGACATGGACTGGTACATGCAATGAAACTTTCAACAAAATTATAAATTTGTTCTCACATGAACCAATTTTAAGACTTCCCGATGCTTCCAAAAGATTTTTCTTACGAACAGATGCTAGTAACTACGGCATTGGTGCATGCCTGCTCCAGAACCATGATGGCATTCTACACCCCACCTTATATATATCAAGAAAGCTGAAGCCGGCAGAAACAAAGTATTCAACAGTCGACAAGGAACTTTTGTCTGTGATCTGGGCAATAACGAAGCTGGAAAAATTCTTACTCGGTGCTCCCTTTACCATACAGACGGACCAACGTGCGGTCGCATCCTTGCGTCGATCCAACCACAGAAGCCAAAAACTCGCCAGATATTCAATCATCCTACAACCATTTGAGTTCTCCATTGAACACATACCTGGCACTGAAAATTGTGTGGCAGATGCATTGTCACGTAATCCTATTGACGACGAATAATCAATATTGACACTCTTAACCTATTTTAATCAGCACTACATTGGATTGAACGAAGTATCAACTATAAAGGAACTAACCTTGCCTTCAATTTAAACTTTATATACACTATATGCATCACAGAATTGAATTAAAAGACAATCAAGGTATATATAGACATTCAAACTTCGTCTAACGTCCATACACGAGATATGAATACTCTTTGAACAATCATGGACTAATGTCTGACGACAAACCGAACTGATGTTCCTGTGTATACTTAATTCTTGGATGCTGGGATAAATGACATTTCTTTCCAACGTAAACGTTTGAACATTTTTGCCTAAAAGAATTCATCAGGATCAAGACTACGGATGGATCATCATATCCTATACTAATTAATTAGTTAACTTAACTTCTTAATTGAATTATTATCAATAAAATGAAATGTGAGAAAAAAATGAAATGAAAGAACAAAAAAAAGAGAACGAAATACTAAAAGAAGAAATTATGAAAAGAGAAAATAAATCTCACACAAGTATTAGATTAATAATTTTTTTTTTAATGTACCTATACATTATTTAGTTAGTTAAATTAGATAGTTATTATTCACTAACACTTAACACACACAATTAAGTTAAACTTATATTCGAATTTCTTTCTATTTCTTCTCACTTAGTTTGTTTTTTCTTCTCTCATAACATCGCGTTACATTAGAACCTTAATAATTTAACTCTTAGTTTAATTAATTAATTTAATTTTAATTAGTCAAATTAATTCCTATATGACATACTAATACGACAGACCTTACTTTAATTTAATTTTATCATTCACTATTAACATCGGACTTTTATTTAGTTGATATAATAATATGTATAATATTGATATATAATGTGATTTATGATTAGATGACTATGACAAATAGTTAGTTGACACGACCGCAACACGGTTCTACTCAGAACATCGTCGGCCATATGTCACAATTGTGTTAAATTTTTTTTGAAAAATTGTTAAGTCGGATAGATATTGAAAAAAAATCTATCGATTTTTTTTTCCCCGGTGTACAGGGAATTGTTACGGTATATGATATTAACGCCGTCTGCTAAAGGTTACCAGACGTGCAATTGTAAAGGTTAAGACATTTAATATATTGCGATAGATGTTTCAATTACTGAACGCTTCATACACGATCGATTATGACGTGTATAGCGTTGTTTAGGACACAGTCGGTAACTAAGAAACCATACCCTTTTTACATTGACCGTCAAGCTGTTAAGACGCGTCTGACTTTCCTTCCAATGTTGAGCATGGTATTGCCATACAGATATATTTTATGCAAGTACGGACATGGGTCAGTCCATTGCTATTACGAAGATTTGAAATGATTAAAGGTCAGTACGAAAGTGAAAATTAAGGAAGGATGAATTACAGTCCATAGTATTTGATTTTACCAGACTCATAGACTCACTGTCGGCCGTTGGAAAACCCCAACCGCGCGTGCATACAGCTATGACAATCTGCATACAGTAATTTGATTATTGGACAAGGACTGATAGGATATCTACATATCTATGCCATATATTTTCAAGTTATAATATGTACCTTTGTGATCAACATGCATGAATCGTCTTGACGTGTAAACCGTATTAAATATTTGTGGACTCTATGAACCGACTTGTCACATCAATCGTATTCCCAGGTTCAATTATTGTTCAGAATCTTCCACCCCTGCATTCGCGTAATCTTACATAGAAGGCACGATACACGATCACTCAAGAATATCAAGAAGATAAAACAATGGCCAGACATTTATAACTGTTTTATTAATATCACATGGAACATTGTTCAGAGCTAACCAAACCACGCCTTGCAACACGCCACTTGCAACAGATTCACTTGCAACAGCCAAGGAATGGCAAAGTTATATTTCGCATAGAAAGGTAAAACCACAATTTATTATGAACTTGGGCTTCGCCATCGTTGTCGATAAGCAGATGCACAGTGGTACTTCTGAAAAGAATATTTATTCAAAGGAAGATGACATTCCTATGTATCAGCACTAGATTATATGATATTATTCAATTACCTCTATGATAGAAGCTATGAAGAAATGAGGACATTTAACGAATGACCAATTTTGGTCTGTATCCAATAGTGAGTGAAGCTCACGAGAGAAGCACCGCCATGTTGAAATCCATATACTTTGTATTTATCGAGTGAGAAAAAGGGATGCCTGTACTATCGCTCGATGAACCAAGAGATCACTGCTACATGTGAGAACCCATGTCTGGGATTCCTATATCTTTATGGAAAATATATATATTGAACTTTACGTGAAGGGATATTCGCTAGACGAGGTTAAGTCTAGGAGCCTTCCTATATATTGGTTATGGTCTGACGTGCCCAGTCAGTAAAGCCAGATGATTTACATGATGGAACTCTGAATGCTTATTTACGAATGCTCCATTATGATATTTGCCAAGCATGAATGCTAACTTAAGATGATATGCATGTGATCAACATTATGCTGTCTATGTCGACATTTGTTCCTGTAACCATACACGTACTGTCCAAGTGTGCGTCTCATTAAATGTTATAAAAAGACCACCGTAGTTCCAGTACTTCTTGAATTCGAACAGTGTGAGTATGAGTGATGTACTACCAACCTGTCAACTCTATCGAATCATTCTACCATTCGCGTTCTGACATTCATATACACACTCATTGTCTACACTCACATTCTTGTCGGAGCCTCATCACGTTCCAGGACAAGATGACCTGTATGACCAAAACTGTGCTGGGTTTAATGAGTTGACAATCGTTACACTTTACTACACCAGTCCCAACATCTACATTTATCAACTGGTGGACATTCACGTCATTTAACAAATAAAGCGTGATTTAACAACTACTGGCCAGTATGAGATTTAACAACTGGTGTGCCAGCTTCCTGGGTCAACCTGCACAGTGACCATATTGAGAAGTAAACTACTGAGACCAGACGTTCCTTGGGGTCTGTTACGACACACAAATACATCAACAGTACAACTCTACAGTGATGTCAGCGTGACCTGTCCTGTCGAGAGTATGCAGTAACTAGGTCAGCGTTTGTTGACATTTGGTTCGTTGGACATTTGCCATACAACTGACAGTGTTACACAGCAAGCTTGGTTGAAACATAGAACATTACACATCAGGACTGGAGAATATTTGACAGTGTTTGCGAAAGGAAATGTTATTGAACTGAGAAGTCCTACATCGATTGTTATCATTCACATCAACGATGGAGCTTCTATTTCTGTGTTGAATTTAAAATAATTAGACCAGAAGTATTTGTTTAATAAAGTACCACAGTACTGTACTATTAGGCAGTGTAACTGAGCCTTCTTTACAACACATTCTTTCTGCAACACTCTATTTACATCATATTGCCATACTATTTATGCATTTATGTATTTATGTTTAAATATTTATATGTGATATTTGTTTGTATCCAGCGGGTTGTTGTTTTGGTTGGGCGGTGTCACACAACAGAGTATCCCACGTAATAGAGGGTCTGATGTGTGCGTTTCTATAGGTGCAATTTTCTTGATTGAAAATTTGCTGCGACAGCTGTTGCTATTAGTGTTAGCTGTGAAGACTGTACTCATTGTTGTTTTTGTAATATTCCTCTGTTCTTTAGTTTGTTTTGATTTGTTTGTAATTTGTTGGTCTACCCTATTCTATCTTTCAGTTCTATTCTCAATTTATATTTATATAC
This sequence comes from Oreohelix idahoensis, assembly GCA_024509875.1. Classification (NCBI taxonomy): domain Eukaryota; kingdom Metazoa; phylum Mollusca; class Gastropoda; order Stylommatophora; family Oreohelicidae; genus Oreohelix; species Oreohelix idahoensis. The sequence goes on from JAMPIV010002353.1 coordinate 10,785, forward strand.
TGTGGCGTTATTTGTATTTGTTATCCTCTTGCGGTTTATCTTTTATTGTTTTTCCCATTTGATTTATTTCATTTCCGCAAATGTTTTCATGTTCTTCTGTATAACTGTTTTGTTTTGTGCCTGATCGACATACACTATTTAAAATATAGTTGATCATATAAATTGATGTACAAGAATCAACTGATAGTTAATTGCTATTACTAAAGGTACACAGTTGATGATATAAAACACTATTTCTGGTGCACTGCACTTATATTATAGAGTGAACCAGCAACTTATAGCTGTTATTATATAAGGATTTATACAAGACCTTTGTAAGGCTTGTTTCCCACAGTGATTGGGATAGTTAAGTACTATTTTCCACAGGTTACAAAGTTATCATACAAGGTCTTTGATTAAGACTAAGAAAGTGAATTTATTTACTTTTGCAAATTACTGATCTTATTAGACAAGATGTCTACATTAGATTATTTTATCACACAAGGCAAGGCTCTTGATAAGACTGGTCAGCAATTAGAAGAATGGGCAGTTGCTCAATATGACAAAGCATTAGCTGCTGAAGAAAGAAAAGCATTGATTGAGGAGAAAAGATTAGAAGCTGAGGAAAAAAATTACAAAGAGAGGATGAACAAAAGAAATTGCAGATACAGACTGATGAAAAAAGATTCCAGATGGAAATGGAAAAAGAGAAAAGAAAAGATGAGGCTGCTGCTGAAGAGAAAAAATTACAAGCTGCTGCAGAGAGAGAGAAAATTACAAGCTGAAGCTCAAGAGAAAAAAGCAATAAGAGAACATGAACACCAAAAAGAACTTTTAGCATTTGAGTTAGAAAAGTTAAAGTTAACAAACATAAGTGATGGTAATCAAGCATCTGGTGGTAATGGTAAACCCTTTACTTACAAGGTCAAGGTACCAGCGTTCAACCCTTCCAGTGATGACATAACATTCTGGCTAAATAGATTTGAACGCTCGTGTCGAGCCCATAATGTGGACAAATCACAATATGCTAACCAGTTATCAGAAAATCTGAAAGGTGATTCTCTGACTAGTTTAAGTTTGGTTGAAGAGGCTGACAAAGATAACTATGATGTTATTAGGGCAGCCTTAGTAAAGAAGTATCAGTTGTCTGAAGAGGGTTATCGGAAGTTGTTTAAGACAATGGTGCCTGAGGCAGGTGTAGAATTCTCAGAATTCATTGCAAGGACACGTCTTACATTTGATCGTTGGATTGAGCTATCCAATACAGAAAAGACTTATGAAGCCCTTATGGACTTGATACTCAGAGACAAGATTATGTCAAGTATAAATAAACCTTTCCTCGAATTCTTACATGAGCGTAAACCTAAGTCTCTAAAAGAAATGGAACAGTATTGTACCCAATACGTCACTGCACATCCGGACGTAGCTATTAGCAACAGTAAGGTTAAAGAAGGTATGCCAGTTGCTTCTGCAACACCATACAACCCTAATCACTCTCACAAATTCCAAGGACCTCAAAATAGGTTTAATAAAAAAGGTAACTATTACAGTTATCAGAACCAAGGTAACCAATCATTTCAGGGTTCTTCTTCGAATACCTGGAGAAGAGCTGACAGCCCTCGATTCAGGGGTGGTCATAATTACAGGAACTTTCGCAAAGGAAGTCATTCTAGAAACTATCCAAGTTTTCCTTCATGGAGACAACAGGATCATAATTACCGAGATACTCATTATAATGAATATGATGATAGTAACCAAAGGAGCTATGATTCAAACCCGAGTAGGGGTTATAATAGTGGAAACAATGATAAGTACAGAGGCAATAATAACAGAGGTAGAGCACAATTCAAAAAACATAAAGCTCATTACCAGGCGAACTCTGCACAGCAAGAGTCCCACGAAGCCTATAAACAAAATAAAGATAATGATGACTCTAATAATATGGCATGTGCCGCTTTTGATTTTGGGAGAGCATCTCAGTGCCCCCAATGCAAAACATTATTTGAGCCAACCACAGTGTCTGCTTTAAGCTGTGGCCATCCTCTTCCCGCTCTTCCTGCGTCAATCGCGCATGATGGGAGAGGTTCTCTTGTCTTACACAAAGGTTTAGTAAATGACAATCCAGTCTCAGTACTTTTTGATTCTGGATGCACAACTATTGGGGTTAGGCAGTCACTCATAGATCCTTCTCATTCTACAGGCAAAGTAGTCAAATGCGTAACATTTGGCGGCACCATAGAGAAATACTCTACCGCTATCATTAGGATTGCTACTCCTTTCTTCACAGGAGATGTACACGCATGTCTTTTGCCGAATCCGATCGCTGATCTTATCATCGGTCGCATTCACGGAGTCAAAGAATGCACTCCGGAGCAAATTTCCGTTTGGGAAAATCAAAATATGCAATCTGCTAATGCGGTAGTCACTAGAGCTCAAGCTCTCAATATGCCTGAAACTTCATCTGTTGAAGATAATGAAGTGCATAACCAAGATGATCCCTTGGTAATTTCTCGTGACTCGTTTATAAAACAACAAGAAGAAGATCCGACTCTTAAGAAATTCTTCACTCTTGTAACGAAAGGTGATCCGAATAAAGATTCAAATTGTAAATCTTGGATTACAATGAAGAATGGCGTACTTGTACGTATGGTGCAAGACTCCACTAAGTCAAGTCATTCTCAGATTCTTGTACCCAAGAATTTGAGAGTTAAGATCTTACAACATGCACACGACTCTCAGTGTGCTGGTCACATGGGTTTTTCCCGTACAAAGTCAAGAGTTCTTGCGGCTTTCTTTTGGCCTTTTGTGAACAAGGACATACGGATCTATTGTCGATCCTGTAAAGTATGTCAAGAAGTCAAATCCAAAGGTCCTCGTCATGCTGCGCCTATTCAGGCTGCAGATATTCCTATTCGTCCATTCCAGAAAATGGCGATAGACATCATTGGTCCATTCAAGATCAAATCTGCTAGAGGACATCAGTTTATCTTAACGTGTGTAGACATGTGCACACGTTGGCCAGAGGCTATCCCTCTAAAGAGCATTACTACCGCTGACATTGCAGATGCTCTTTGGCTTATATTTTCTCGGCTGGGATTCCCCGGAGAAATATTATCAGATCATGGCACCCAACTGATATCGGATACCATGTCTCAAGTAATGTCTACTCTACAGATAGAGAGATCTTTGAGTAGCATCTATCATCCTATGTCCAATGGGATGGTCGAGCGACTAAATAGAACACTTAAGAACTTATTAGGGAAGATAACTGAGGATCATCCTCAAGATTGGGATAGGGTTTTACCCGCGGCCCTCTTCGCGTACAGAGAGGTCCCCAATGAACATACAGGGTTTTCTCCCTTTGAACTTGTCTTTGGCGCGCGACCGCGCGGCCCAATGTCTTTGCTGCATGATCTTATAACAGCTGACAATATTGACGATGACACAAAATCTTCTTACGAGTATGTCATCGCGCTGAGACAAAAGATTATCGAAGCATGCAAATTGGCAACGTCCTCTTCTGAATTTGCTAAGCAGAAGGCAAGACAATTTGCTAATAAGAAGAGAACTTTACGACAACTTTGTCCTGGTGACAAAGCATTTGTTTTGCTACCTTGTCGTGAAAATAGACTCCTTATTAGTTGGAAAGGTCCGTACGATATAATATCGAAAATTTCAGATGTTGACTACATCGTCGATATTAACGGGAAGCATAAAACCTTCCACATCAATATGCTTACGGAGTTCCATGAACGTCCTGACTATCTACAGCCTATTTTCCAGGCAACGGACGATTCTCATGTCAAACATGGTCATTACTCATCACTGTCTGTAATACAGGATGAGGAAACAAGTTTTTCGGATGTTAATCTTCCGCTTCCAATGATCCCACTTCATTCTAGTGAATCATGGAAAGACGTTACTGTTTCTCCTGATTTGTCTCTAGGAGAACGGCGACAAGTTTCGTCTATGTTACAAACATTTCAGGATGTCCTCACTGACATCCCTGGACAAACTCATGTCATTGAGCATGACATTGTTCTAACTGAACATACTCCAATTAGGGTTAGACCTTATCCTATCCCTATACATTTCCAAACACAGGTTGAAAAGGAGTTGGATGAAATGATAGATTTACAAATAATCGAACCATCCACTTCTGCATATTCTTCGCCGATGGTTATTGTTCGAAAAAAAGACAATAACATACGTCTTTGCGTTGACTATCGCAAATTGAATCAAGTTACGAAGTTCGATGCTGAACCTATGCCTTTACTAGAAGAGCTACTTACTCGTCTTTCTAAATCGCATTTTTTCACTAAACTTGATTTGTCTAAAGGATATTGGCAAGTTCCATTATCCGAACGCGCCAAACCTCTTACCGCTTTCTCTACTCCCAGAGGCCTTTTCCAATGGAATTTTATGCCTTTCGGCCTTATGAACGCACCAGCTACATTTGTACGCATGATGCGTCGAATCCTATCGTATCGGTCAGATGTCATTGCTTATCTAGACGACATCTGTCTTTTCAGCGATACTTGGGAAGATCACTATTCAGGGTTAGTTGAATTATTATCAACTCTGCGTGAGTATAACCTGACAGCAAAACCATCTAAAGCTTGTATTGGCTTTAGCGAAATTGCTTTCTTAGGCCATCGAGTAGGTCACGGTTTCTTGAAGACAGAAGACCATAATATCACTAAGATACTTAACATCTCTATCCCTAGGACTAAAAAGCAAGTGCGAAGTCTTTTAGGTCTCATACAATTTTATGGACGTTTCATTCCGAATCTGTCCTCTATCATGGCACCTCTCTCTACACTATTAAAGAAAGGGTCGCCTAACATGGTTCACTGGTCTCATGAATGCCAATCTTCACTAGAGAAGATCAAAACTATGTTTTCATCACCACCTATTTTAGTGTTACCTACAACAGATAAGACATTTGTTCTTCGTAGTGACGCTTCATCCACTGGGATTGGAGCGGCACTAATGCAAGAGTACTCTGGAACTCTGCATCCTGTAATGTATATATCCAGAAAACTTAATGCTGCAGAAAGGAATTACTCGGTTTTAGACCGTGAATTATTGGCAATGGTTTGGTCAATTCTCAAACTCCAAAGATTCCTTCTGGGCGCGCATTTCGTAGTGGAAACTGACCAAAAAGCTCTTACGGCTATCCAAAGTAAGAACTTGAAGAGCTCGAGATCAACTCGATACGCAATCGCTCTTCAACCTTTTCATTTTTCGGTACGAGCTATCCGTGGTTCAGAAAATGTGATGGCGGACATTCTGTCCAGATGCCCACATGATGCCACTTAACTGTTAAATATTGGATCTTTTTAATATGTATAACTTTACAACAGTTATTTTTTGTTTCTTTACTAAGATACACATTTGTAATTTAATAATAGAATGATGGTATCGCTACTTAGCGGTTTATTGATGTTTATTCACCGCTGTTCTTTGATGATTGTTTCTTCATAAATCATAAATTTAAGATTATAGTGTGAATTTTTGGTATGCATTGTATAATTACCAGAATTGTATTATACGTACATCACACCTTCCTGGAAACATTTATTCGTAGAGAAACAATTTCTCTCAGATTTTGAGATATATTCTCACCGGTCATATTAGGAATTATAGTTATTCCTGATATTTTCATCTGCGCAGTATTCTTGCGTTGTGAGCCTATTCTACGTTGCTCCTAGATGTATTTAAAAAAAAAAATTTTATTTTTTTTTTCCCGGGAGGTGTGGTAAGACTGTAAAGGGCAATTTTTACTATCTTGCAATATAATACATTTATATACTTATTATGTTCGCAAATATTTTGTAAACAAAGTATTTCCTTTTTAAGTGCTTAAGGAGAAGTCATTTTTGAGTTACTTCCCTTGAAAGTAGTTCCGTCATCTTCGATCGGACTCCGCGGACGAATCTAGGCCTACTGCGATTTATTCTTTGGCTGGGTAGGAATAGATTGTTCTTGCTTCAGTATATCTATGGCCTGAATTTATACGTAGTGTTTGTATGAGTAGGACGAGTCTGTCTTATATATGGATATCTTTACATTTCTAAGTCGAACTATGTTGGTTGTCGCTAGAAAAGGTCAAAGGCTATGCAGCGGAAGTATCGCTAGCAAGGGGTGTGATTCATGGCTGTCATCCTGTCGGGATGTCGAATTTTGTTGTAGCCGGCTTATCGCCGAAAAAGTGATCTATAAGTAGATGGGGAAAAGTGATAGTCATTTAGACATGTTGTATGTACTTTACCCCAGTGTTTATTCTCTTTTGCCAAGGAATGGCAAAGTTATATTTCGCATAGAAAGGTAAAACCACAATTTATTATGAACTTGGGCTTCGCCATCGTTGTCGATAAGCAGATGCACAGTGGTACTTTTGAAAAGAATATTTATTCAAAGGAAGATGACATTCCTATGTATCAGCACTAGATTATATGATATTATTCAATTACCTCTATGATAGAAGCTATGAAGAAATGAGGACATTTAACGAATGACAAATTTTGGTCTGTATCCAATAGTGAGTGAAGCTCACGAGAGAAGCACCGCCATGTTGAAATCCATATACTTTGTATTTATGGAGTGAGAAAAAGGGATGCCTGTACTATCGCTCGATGAACCAAGAGATCACTGCTACATGTGAGAACCCATGTCTGGGATTCCTATATCTTTATGGAAAATATATATATTGAACTTTACGTGAAGGGATATTCGCTAGACGAGGTTAAGTCTAGGAGCCTTCCTATATATTGGTTATGGTCTGACGTGCCCAGTCAGTAAAGCCAGATGATTTACATGATGGAACTCTGAATGCTTATTTACGAATGCTCCATTATGATATTTGCCAAGCATGAATGCTAACTTAAGATGATATGCCTGTGATCAACATTATGCTGTCTATGTCGACATTTGTTCCTGTAACCATACACGTACTGTCCAAGTGTGCGTCCCATTAAATGTTATAAAAAGACCACCGTAGTTCCAGTACTTCTTGAATTCGAACAGTGTGAGTATGAGTGATGTACTACCAACCTGTCAACTCTATCGAATCATTCTACCATTCGCGTTCTGACATTCATATACACACTCATTGTCTACACTCACATTCTTGTCGGAGCCTCATCACGTTCCAGGACAAGATGACCTGTATGACCAAAACTGTGCTGGGTTTAATGAGTTGACAATCGTTACACTTTACTACACCAGTCCCAACATCTACATTTATCAACTGGTGGACATTCACGTCATTTAACAAATAAAGCGTGATTTAACAACTACTGGCCAGTATGAGGTTTAACACTGTTCTTCCCAGCTGTTCTTCCCTTTACTAAGCAAATGGAAAGGAGGGGGTTTTTAAACAGAGTTAACCAATTAGCAACTCCCCCTTAAAGGAACAATGCAGGGAATACAGAAAAATTATATTACTAGGCAAGAAAGTTAACAACAGGTTTACAAAAGAAAACGATTAAATTTCCTGTCATTCATACACACGCGTGAGGATCCACACTCATATACTCACACACTTACCGAATGCAGCCTCAGACGATCCATAAAAAGTATATAAAAACAGCAAGTAATCTTTTGTCATATGAACTGTCTAGTCCTTCGATGTCCCGCCCCAGATGTTTGCGAGGGTTTGTTGGTAACAAATATTCTCACTTATCGCAAGACTTGAAGACTAAGAGTTCTCGTGTTTTTATTATATATATATAAGGAGTCTATGGGATGGCACTAACCCAGTTCGGCACAGGGGTGAAAATGAAGTGGTCTCTTTTAATCCTCCGCCTTCGATCGAGTCTGGCATGAAGGTTTATGGCAAATAATGAGAAAATTCAATTTTGATACCAACATCATAGATATCATTGAAGCACTATACAAGGACGCAAGCAGTGCTGTTTTTGCAAGCAAGGACATTGGAGAATTTTTCAAAACAACTGTAGGAGTTCGCCAGGGATGTATCCTGTCACCAGTGCTCTTTAACATTTATCTAGAACATATTATGCAGGAGGCTCTCTACGATTATAAATCAACCATATCGATTGGAGGCCGACCTCTGTGTAATCTACGTTTTGCTGATGATATTGATCTAATAGCTGGAACAGAATCAGAACTTCAAGACCTTACCTCTAGACTGGAGAAAGTAACAAGAACATATGGGATAGAAATTAATATAGAAAAAAGCAAGATATTGGTGAATAGCCATAAGAAACATGTTCCGACCAACATTACGTTAAATGGGCAAACGTTAGAAGAAGTTAACACCTTTAAATATCTCGGGTCCACTATATGTAGTGATGGAAGATCAAATAAAGAAATCAAGACAAGACTTGAGATGGCCTCAGCTGCCATGACAAGGTTGAATGTGATCTGGAAAAGTAACATCAGTTTTCCTGTGAAGATCAAATTATACAAATCACTAGTATTATCTATTCTCTTGTATGGGTGTGAGGGCTGGACACTCACTGCAGATACGGAGCGAAGGATTCAGGCTTTCGAGCATAAATGTTATAGAAGAATTTTGCGCATTTGCTATAAAGAGCACAAAACAAATGTCTATGTTAGAGAGAAGATAAACACCTATGCAGGCCATCAAGAACCACTTTTGTCAATAGTGAAACGTCGAAAGCTTGCCTGGTTTGGGCATGTAACTCGTCATGACTCCCTTTCGAAAACGATCCTCCAGGGAACAGTCGAAGGTAAACGGAGAAGAGGAAGGCAAAGAAAATCCTGGGCTGATAACATCAAAGAATGGGCAGGACACGGTTTCTCCACACTCGTACGCATTGCTGAGAATAGAGAGCAGTGGAGGACCCTGTCTGCTGATGCTTCCACCATGGCACCCCTACGACCCATGACGGGTTATGGGTTGAGATGATGATGATGGTAAAATTCCTTCAATGCGTGATGATAGTTTTATTAAATCCAATTGAGGAAAAAACTAGGCTCATTCACAGTCAGGAGAATATGTACTCTCTCACAGTAAACAGTAAATATGATATCGCTACTGGCGATGAGTACCTTCCAGTTTATCTTACAGGTTTGCAAGGGTAATTTGATGATTATTCTTTAAAATGTTCTTGGGTGGGCTTTATTTCATTTAATTCTGACAGCTAGGTCGCAAGGACCGCCACAAGATTATATTTTAAAAGAAATGTTTCTTCAATATGACTGGAAGTTTATAGGATGATTTCTTTATTTCTTTCTTTATTTAGCTGGGACCGCAGGTACGATCACTCTGTGTGAAAGAAAAAAAGACATGTAACATACCGAAAAATCAAGCGCGATAAATTTCCCGTTAAGCCTATAATACACTCGAGTATTTAATTATGTATTTAATAAACACTGCGCGAATTCTAGTGGTTGAAACACATCTATAAAACTAGGACTTAACTGAATTTATTAATTATAAATTCCTTCGCGACTTTAAAAGTTAATTTAAGCATCTATTATCTTTTGAAATAATATAATAGATAGATCATTATATTTACAACTGGAACTATTGAGATGGTTTAATTTAATAGATTTAAATTAACACAAAATCCATTGAAATAGAATGACTGAACTAGACCACTGATCACTTTACACAATATATATTACCGCTTTGCACAGAATAGAAAACACTGCAAATTTATATATAAAATCCAGGGGAAAATCTATAACAAGATTTCAATAAAGCTAGTAGGAGCCGCGCTAGCGTAGTGGTTACCACACCACTCTGGCGACCGGGTGATCCAGGATCAAACCCGGGCGACGGCATTTGAGGATTTTTCGTCGACCGGGATTTGGACTGGATTAACTCGAGACCTGGCGAGGACATTTGAAGGAGTGTTATCGACCAGGGATTGGCGGCTCCTGAGCCGACCCAGCTCTAATGGGTACCTCCGAAATCGGCAAGTATCTGCCTGAATGGCGAGGGACACCTGTCTCTGTACAAGAAAAAAGGGATACTCACGTAAAATCAATGTCAGGTTAGACATTAATAATAACCTGAGATTTCGCCTCAAGTATTAGCGGGCGTACGGGAAAAAAAAAATAAAGCTAGTGCTTCTGTAAAGGTCTGGCCAGCGAGTGATAACGTGTCTAGTCTTCATGGTCTATTTAGCTAAAATGGAATGTAAGTTGAGTGGGACATGATAAACTTGACAGCTTATTTGATCTCACGAACTTTTGGGGATCTGACCGCCAAATCAAGAGAAGAAACAGCACCCTGGTCTTCGTATCTCCGTTCGCTGCTGCCCGTTTCGGCTTCCCCGTTCGCTCGGTTCTACGATTGACACCGAGACGCGAAATTAGCGGCAAGCAACTGCGTCTCGTATCAGGGACCACTACTGTCTTTGATAACGCCGATAGTCTCCCCTAAAATCCCTCAGTTCGTCTCTTTGATCGTGGTCGCTGTGCCTGTTTGATTCTGGCGACGCCCCCCACTGGCCAAGTTAATTAAAATAACTGCCTATGATTGTTCAAGAGATGTTAGTGGGCGTGATTTAATCTCTCCTTAAATCAATGCGATGACCAGAATCAACGATAGGTAAACTTTCCGCATATCAATCAGCAAACGTGTTTGCCCTCTGTGGAACAGTTTCATAGCTAATGAATCCACGTGAAAGAATAAACGTTTTTACAAGAAGTTACAACAAAGTTCAGGGTCAGCCGAGTTCGTCCATCACAATCGTCCCCTCTTTTGAGACGTGAAAACGTGTTTTCATGTTTGATTTATGACGATGAAGCTGCCCTGATCGGTAACTTTTGGATGATTGGTATCTTCACCTTCCTCCTCTTCCTCTGTAGTCCAGTTTCTACTCAGGAAATCAGCCCCGACATTCTGTCTTCCCGGAATATATTCCACTTTGAAAGAATAAACGCTTAAAAGAAGCGCCCAACGCATGATCCTTGCGTTAAATTCTTTATTGGCACCAAGAAATGCTAACGGAGCGTGGTCTGTTTGCACCGTGAAAGATGTACCATAAAGAAACTCATGATGGCGTCTGATACCGTCAATCAGAGCAAGACATTCCCTTTCAACTACGCTGTAGTTCCGTTCCGCTTTATTTAATTTCCGACTGCCATAGGCAACTGGAAATAGCATGTTCAGGTCACTGTCATCGGCTTGAAGCAGTGTTGACCCGATGCCCTGACCTGACGCGTCGACTCTCAGTACAAAAGGTTTCTTGAGGTCAGGCAACCTCAAAATGGGGTATGCAGACAACTGTCCTTTCAAAGTGCTATACGCGTGTTCGCACTTTTGATCCCATATGACCTTATCAGGACAACCTTTCTTTGTGAGGTCAGTCAGAGGTGCCGTCAGTCCGTTGAAGTTCTGGATGTACTTCTGATAGTATGCACATAGCGATATGAAGGAACGTACGTCTTTCTTCGTTCGGGGTCTTTTTGCTGCCATTATTTTCTCCACGTTCTTCTTAATAGGCCAACTGCATCCGTGAGAAATAGTGTGCCCCAGGAAGTCTAACTGTTCAAACCCGATGAGACATTTGCTAGGTCTGGCTGTGAGACCCGTTTCCTGTAGTCTCCTGAGGAGCATAGCAACCGTAGCAATATGTTCTTCATAGGTTTCCGATGCAATTAAGATGTCATCCATGAAATTATGGATATGGGGACTTTGCAAAGGTTGTAGAAGCTTCCTCATCATCCTGGTGAACACTCCTGGTGCATTATGCAAACCGAACGGCATCACGTTAAATGTGTAATGTCCTTCACTAGTGCTGAAAGCTAACAAAGGTTTAATTTCCTCCTTGACTGGTATTTGATAATAACCTTTGCTGAGGTCAATCTTGGAGAAGATCTTTGCTTTGCTGAGCTTGGTGAACAACTCAGAAACAGTTTGGAGAGGTTCGGGCTGGAATTCCGTTAGAGCGTTTAGCAACCTGTAATCAATGCACAGCCGAACTTCCTTATTGGGCTTCTGCAACAGCACTACACTCGAGCTGTAAGGAGATGTAGACTCACTGATAATTCCTGCCTGACGCAGCTTGTCTATTTCTCCGCGAAGTGCATCAGCTTTAGCGTACGGGATGGGGTAAACTCTGGTTTGAACAGGGGTCTCGTTTGTTAATTTCATATCAAATTCAATGAGATTTGTTCGACCAGGTACATCCGTTAAGACTGCACTGTACTGTTTTAGTAGAGCCCTGGTTTCTGTTTGTTGTTCTGGTGAGAGATTGTCGCCGAACTTGACATCTTTAAAGGATTCTGTGGGTTGCAATGGATACTCCATGCAACCATCATCATCTTCCTCGTCTTCCGTTGCTATGGCGACAGCCAGGAGATGCTCGGAGGATGGCACCGGTCTTTCCAAATATTTCTTTAGCAGATTTATGTGGAAGACCTTCTCCTTTCCTTTGATGGAGATCTTGTAGTTGGTACGTGAGATCTTTTTAAGGACGGTAAACGGTCCTTGCCATCCGATGCGAAGTTTATTGCTTCCGGTTGGAAGTAGCAATAGGACTTTCTCCCCTGGTTGTAGTTCTCTCTCTTTTGCAGCTTTGTTGTATCTTTTAGTAATTTTAGCGCGGGCTTTCTTAAGGTTGGTAGTAGCTAGATCCCATCCTAGCTTTAGCCTTTCCTTAAGCTCAGATACGTACTTGCTTGCAGAGACGACTGTCTCGTCAGCCTTCTGGTCTGTCAGGGACCGAAGTAAGGCTTCTAGTGGCCCCTTAATAGGTCTGCCAAATAAAAGTGTAGCTGGCGCAAAACCCGTAGACGCTTGGGGTACCTCTCGGTAGGCGAATAAGGCAGCCGATATATATTGGTCCCAGTCTTCCGGTTTCTCCTGACCCAGCTTACGTAACATCATGGTGAGGGTACCGTTAAAACGTTCCACGAGCCCATTTCCGGCCGGATGGTAGGGACTTGTGTGGATATGTTTGGCCCTCAAGATCTTAAAGATCTCCTCCATTAACAGGCTACGGAATTGGGATCCATTGTCCGTCAAAACTTGTTGAGGGAATCCCAACCGTGTAAAAATTTGCACAAGGGCTTCTGCGACATGCTTGGAATTAGTGCATGGTAGCGGTACGGCTTCGGCCCACATAGTGCAAGTGTCAACTAAGGTCAGGATGAACCTGTTCCTTCTTTTGGTCTTTTCCAGAGGACCAATAATGTCGACAGCAACCCGTTCAAATGGAGTCCCTACTATTGGCATTTGCCCCATAGGTACTGGGGGTGTCAAGTGCTTGGGTGCTACCCGTTGGCACTGGGCGCAGGATTTCACATACCTGACAATGTCAGAGTTCATTCCTGGCCACCAATAGTGGTTTTTTATTCGCTGAATAGTGGCGTTTTGTCCCATATGTGCCCCATTTCTAAGATCTGGTTTCTGTACTGCGTCGGTACTAGGAGCTGGTTATTCCCCGTGTCCGGGTTGCCCGTTCTACGATACAATACACCATCCTTAGAAAAGATGTCTCCGTTGTGTCTGGGGTCCTTAGCCATGGGCAGTTTTTTAAAGCAGGGCGCCAGAGTAGGGTCCTTTTGTTGCGCCTCCTTCAGTTCATTCGGCAACAAGTTTGGCGCAGGCTCCCTCTCCTTCTTGGCTTGCCCTCTTGTGGTTACCGCTGCCACAATCGGCTCCTTAGGTCTCCCAATGAACACATATCTACATCCCAGGATAACTGGGTAGATCGGATCATCCATTATGGCCGCTTTAATAACTCCTCTGACAAAGTCAGAGTGTATTTCTACCAGTGCGATAGGAAGCGTCCTGGGTGCGTCACTCCTGAAAACTCCACTAAGTTTGACGGTTTCCTCTGTCTCCTGACCTGGTTTGACTAGATGTCTAGCAACAATACAACTAAAACTTAATCCAGTGTCAAAGAGACAAGTAGTTGAGGTACCATTCAAAATTACAGTTCCTCGAGTTGAGGGTCGGTCCCCCTCAGGTTGAGAATCACTGACGTTGACTCTACCTTTCGAGGCTGTATGCAAACATCCAATGCGGTTTGCACCGGTTTGTTTGCCCTGATCAGACGTTCCTGGTGTAGGGGTCTTCCCTTTTCCTTGACCTTGGTGGCCGCGCTGCCACGTAGGCTTGGTGGGTTGATCAGAATTGTTGTTTGGGGGGTATCGGGTTTTGTAGAATTTCGATTTTTCCTGGGGAGGTTTCTGGGTATTGTTATCTCGTTGGTTATAATGTTGAGAGGAAGTGGAAGAATAGGATGCCTGCTCTAGATTCTGTTTTCGAGATGGCTCATCGGTGGGTTTACGTTTAGTGCTGGGAAGTTCGGCCATTGCATTGCTATAGCGTTCGGCTTTATTGAGTATGTCTTCAAGCCTGACTGCCCCCTGTTCAGCCAAAAATCTACGAGTTTCATTCGACAAAGTGGATTTTATCTGCTCCACAAGAACAAGTTCGAGGAGTCCCTCATATGAAAGAGGTAGGTCAGATAATTCAATGCACTTTGTCAGATAACCCGTGAGACGTGAAGAGAACTGGGGAAATGTTTCCGTGCTCTCTTTTCGGCTGTTTCTGAACAACTGCAGAAACTTTCGGGCAGTCATCTCAAACTGCTGTAGTAAGGCCTTCTTCAACAGGTCATAATCATGTTGATTCGGTCCCAGCTTTGTGTACACGTCATAAGCATTGCCTTTCAGTGACGTTGAAAGTTTGAGCGCCCAGCGGGTACTCTCTAACCCATAAAGATTCGCGAGTCTCTCGAATTTTTCTAGGTAGCTGTCAATTTTTTCGTTAGGGCTAGGAAAAGATTCTAAAGAAAACGACATAGCAGTTAATTGGGCAGACTGAGTGCTGGAGAGATCCATTGTTTGAGACTGGGGCGAAGACGGCTCTCCATTATTTGAAGTAGAGGCACTCCGACTCTCTAAAGCCTTGAGCGCTAATTCATGCTGTCTTTCCTTGTCTCTCTCTCTTTCCCTGCGGGCGTCCATCTCTGCCTCAATTTTCTTCTGCTCCAATTGACGATCGTCCGCTTCTTTCTTCCTAGCTTCTGCCCTCTCTTCCTCCGCGTCATACCTTTGAAGTTCCTGGTTGATAAACAGATTCGCAGCTTCTGTGTCTAGTCCTGAGTCCTTGGCCTCTTGCCTCAAAATGGATCTTATCCTAATTCTCTCAGCCATTGTCAAAGAACTGGATGCTTCTAAGACTAGAGAATAGTAAGATGGAACAAGAAGGGGAAAAACTCAAAGCCGCTACGAGAAAAACAAAGTAAAAAAAAATTTACTAGAGTTACCTCCTACCTGTACTGTGCAAACTTATCGCTGCTATTATCTGGCAATTAAGGCTCTAAACGCAAGCGACTATGCCACTAAATGGTAAGTTACACTGGAAAAGAATCTACTTTTACTAACAGTAGAGAAAAATTTAAATTAAAACAATTTAAAAGGAAAAAAAAAAAAATTTTTTTTCCCTAAATTTTAAATCTCTGACAACAAACTCCGTCCCTAAAGTCAATTATTGAGATGAGACGTTGTTAACTTAATTTTTAAAAATCAGAACAATCCGTCTTTAGCTAAGCTCAACTCTTTTTAACTTCAAAAACCTTAGTGACTGTAAAACAATCACGCAATCCCAGCAACTCTTATAAAGAAAGAAATTGAATTATCTCCGCCAGAGGATAATTAAAATAGCAAATATTTTTGTTTATCTGTACTTTCTACTGCTGTGGAGAGAAAACAACCTGTAAATATGCTGTGTGGACAACCCAAATACTTAAAGAACGTTTGTCTAGGGGTGTAATTATTTATTTATTTCCCTAATTCACAAGACAAATCATTCACACTCTACCTAGTTAGACCCAGACTAAATCAGACTCAAAATATCTTTAACCCGGCTATACGATTGCCTCAAATGTAGCTCAAGATCCCAGAACCAGCCCACAAATATGTGTGCATCAAATGTATCTCAAAATAATCCCGGACGAGCCAGCCAAATATTGTCGTAAATTTATTTTGAGAGAAAAGAGTCGTAGAAATAGTGGTCCGGTTTAGAGTGGAAAATGATGATGGAAAGCTCAGTGATAGAAAATGTAGATATTAAATAGTTGCTTCACAGCGTGCTGGAGGAGAGTAAAGACAGACTTATTTACGACAAATCGCTTCTCTCAATCTTCTCTTCCGCTCTCCTGGTCAAACAATTATTTGCCAGTTTTCCAGACTCGCATCTGCGCGCACACCGATTTGGTGTTTTTCACACACACAGACGATGTAGATACAAACTATATTAAACGAATAGGGGAAAAGTTGGGCTTTGGGTATATCCAACACACAACTAAATGAGTTTATGTGATTTTATTCACTTTAAACATCAATCACTAACAAATATCAGGTATTACATAAATTATCATAAGTACACAAATGCAAATAACAAATTTGGGAGGGGTGAAGAAGATTGGTATCGACTAAGCCCTTCCCGCTTATTAGACAAAGACAAACCCAGTCCAGAGATAGATAATATCAGGAACATAGGTACGTTAACCTAACAGTGAAGTTAATTACTCTGAAAGAGGTGTTACAAAGTTAGGTATAGGTGATAGAAAAAAAAACCTGTTCTTCCCAGCTGTTCTTCCCTTTACTAAGCAAATGGAAAGGAGGGGGTTTTTAAACAGAGTTAACCAATTAGCAACTCCCCCTTAAAGGAACAATGCAGGGAATACAGAAAAATTATATTACTAGGCAAGAAAGTTAACAACAGGTTTACAAAAGAAAACGATTAAATTTCCGTGAGGATCCACACTCATATACTCACACACTTACCGAATGCAGCCTCAGACGATCCATAAAAAGTATATAAAAACAGCAAGTAATCTTTTGTCATATGAACTGTCTAGTCCTTCGATGTCCCGCCCCAGATGTTTGCGAGGGTTTGTTGGTAACAAATATTCTCACTTATCGCAAGACTTGAAGACTAAGAGTTCTCGTGTTTTTATTATATATATAAAGGAGTCTATGGGATGGCACTAACCCAGTTCGGCACAGGGGTGAAAATGAAGTGGTCTCTTTTAATCCTCCGCTATGGTAAAATTCCTTCAATGCGTGATGATAGTTTTATTAAATCCAATTGAGGAAAAAACTAGGCTCATTCACAGTCAGGAAAATATGTACTCTCTCACAGTAAACAGTAAATATGATATCGCTACTGGCGATGAGTACCTTCCAGTTTATCTTACAGGTTTGTAAGGGTAATTTGATGATTATTCTTTAAAATGTTCTTGGGTGGGCTTTATTTCATTTAATTCTGACAGCTAGGTCGCAAGGACCGCCACAAGATTATATTTTAAAAGAAATGTTTCTTCAATATGACTGGAAGTTTATAGGATGATTTCTTTATTTCTTTCTTTATTTAGCTGGGACCGCAGGTACGATCACTCTGTGTGAAAGAAAAAAAGACATGTAACATACCGAAAAATCAAGCGCGATAAATTTCCCGTTAAGCCTATAATACACTCGAGTATTTAATTATGTATTTAATAAACACTGCGCGAATTCTAGTGGTTAAAACACATCTATAAAACTAGGACTTAACTGAATTTATTAATTATAAATTCCTTCGCGACTTTAAAAGTTAATTTAAGCATCTATTATCTTTTGAAATAATATAATAGATAGATCATTATATTTACAACTGGAACTATTGAGATGGTTTAATTTAATAGATTTAAATTAACACAAAATCCATTGAAATAGAATGACTGAACTAGACCACTGATCACTTTACACAATATATATTACCGCTTTGCACAGAATAGAAAACACTGCAAATTTATATATAAAATCCAGGGGAAAATCTATAACAAGATTTCAATAAAGCTAGTGCTTCTGTAAAGGTCTGGCCAGCGAGTGATAACGTGTCTAGTCTTCATGGTCTATTTAGCTAAAATGGAATGTAAGTTGAGTGGGACATGATAAACTTGACAGCTTATTTGATCTCACGAACTTTTGGGGATCTGACCGCCAAATCAAGAGAAGAAACCGCACCCTGGTCTTCGTATCTCCGTTCGCTGCTGCCCGTTTCGGTTTCCCCGTTCGCTCGGTTCTACGATTGACACCGAGACGCGAAATTAGCGGCAAGCAACTGCGTCTCGTATCAGGGACCACTACTGTCTTTGATAACGCCGATAGTCTCCCCTAAAATCCCTCAGTTCGTCTCTTTGATCGTGGTCGCTGTGCCTGTTTGATTCTGGCGACGCCCCCCACTGGCCAAGTTAATTAAAATAACTGCCTATGATTGTTCAAGAGATGTTAGTGGGCGTGATTTAATCTCTCCTTAAATCAATGCGATGACCAGAATCAACGATAGGTAAACTTTCCGCATATCAATCAGCAAACGTGTTTGCCCTCTGTGGAACAGTTTCATAGCTAATGAATCCACGTGAAAGAATAAACGTTTTTACAAGAAGTTACAACAAAGTTCAGGGTCAGCCGAGTTCGTCCATCACAGTTACCAATTTCATTTGGAAACGTTCACTCGCCAAATGGTATTTGAGAACAATAAAATTTAACCACTGGACTTACCAAATCCAGATTTATATTTTTACCAGCCACAGTGGTACATATAACATTATTTTCGTTCCCGACTCCTGACAGTCGTAATTCCAGTGGAGTATCTCCCTAGATACATACGCTGTGCAGAATCGGCGCTCTAACACAGAGTTAGCTGATAGAAGAACCATCATCATCACATGTAACAATTTTTTAGCAACCAAAAGTATTTTCCCCGTGAAAGGGTGAACCTCAAGAACTCTCACGGTTTTCCCTATTTGTAGTAACAGTTATATCCAGGAGAAGCTCCACATTAGGCGTTCACCTCACTAGTTAGTTCTGGGGATGAACTGGGGCCAATTTAGATCTGCGACAACTGGGGTCACAGAATATTAAGTGAAATAGATAATATATTCATGGACTAATTCTATTACCAATGGATATTACAGACCTACCATACCAGGCAATTAGGTAAGAGTGTGAGAGTGGCCACTGTTTGATAGAGTGTGTGATTATTTTCCTTGTTCGCTGGAAACTATCCATATATCTTATTTGTCTAAATTTTTGTTTACTTTACTGGGTCTCGTAGAGTACCAATACTGTTCATTCTGTAACAGAGTGCTAACCTTCAACCTTTGGGTTAATAATTTTGGGTTTTTTTTCTCCATTCTGGTAGGGTGCACTTCTCCGCTTTATTTCAAGTGCATGTAAATGACTCTTTGAATTTTTTTTTCTTTAGATATTTGATGTTGTCGATTTTAAATGATAATAAATTACAAAGAAACTTACCTTTATGTGTTGGTCAGACCCATACCCATTTATTCGTAGTTTTTCACGTTTGTGTGTCTTGTTGTCACATAGCTGTGTGGGTGTAGAGTAACTTATCTATTCTTCATAGGAAAGGGGGGGGGAAACAAAGGCTGTCTGGCAATAAAGTACAGTCGTACGGATAGGCTGGAGAAGATAACCTAATCACTCCAGAGACAAAATGTTATGTCTAAATATCATAACATTGGTGGTCTACGATCACTTCCTTGTTTGTTGTTTACAGACGGTTGTCATGAGTTTCCGGAAGTGACGTCTTGACTGCTGCTCAAGAATAGTAGCAGACGTGAGCGTGTTAATCTGGGACACGAAGGCGTCTTTGCCTAACATTCCGCTTGTGTCTTTTGACCAGTATGCATGGCTAATGTCCGTTAGGACTAGATTTTAGAATATGTCCTTCGTTGGAGGAATATGATTACCACACCTGCAAGATGCATAGTGCCTGCACTGATTTATGCCTGCAGTACTTATTAATGTCAGTTTAAGTTAAGCAGTGTGTGTGGAATTCTGTGCACGTAAGTTTTGACAGGACAGTAGAGACATGTGCCTAGAAAGCTTCAATGTCGAATCCTACTCAATATGGAGTATCTGTGATTAAACGTATTAACTGTCAAAAGCTGTTAGGCCTTAGTGTCTGAGAACCTGTGTTGCAGGCCAGGAAGTATCGAATGTTTGGCCATAATTAATATTCCATAAATACTACAATGGAGTCTATAAGGATAACCCTGGAAGGGAACTCAGCAGGCCAAGATTTCTAATAAAGAGTGTCCAAGCATTGAGCTTAATGCACTGAGAGAACAGGACGTCTGTGGGACTGTTCCTGAAGAAGATAAATAATATATACAGTAGATTTTCCCCGCAACATTTATTGGGGGCCAAGCTAAAGGAAGCAGAAGCCAGAAAATTGGAAATCGAGAATTTTTTTCAAGATGGCGACACTGATCGTCTGCCTGAATATTGCAAGCATGGAAAGGATTTCCAGCTATAATATCAAGTAACGTGCCTCAAAGTCTCAAAAAGTGACTTGCTATTACATATAAGTCAGATGAATTGACTATTTACGTTAATTTCAAGGATGTTATCAGGAAACATGGACCAGAACGATGTCCGTCATGTTTCAGTTCAACTAGCCTAATCCTAGGCCTAACCAGAGCCTAAATTTACGGAACAACACTGTATTCCTTGCTTGAAGAAGTCTCAAGGAGGATTTTTTTGTGGCAACAGATAAGTAAATTTATCGTTACATACAGCTTGGCTGTAGATAATATCTGTTGGCCTGGATTTTATTTTCACAAATTATTGTTTTTATTATGTCAATGTGTTTGTTCTAGTGGGAGGATGGTGGGACTTGGTTTGCTCATTGAATACCGCGAAAGCTAGGTCTAATGAGTAAATTAAGCGTTCTGTAGGTAGTATCTGTGTAATTCTTATTGAGGAGCCAGTATATTTTGCTGGTTAAGTAAAAGAACTGCCTCATTTGAATTTAGCAGATCCATTTCTGTCTAGTTGTAAGGTCATGTTTCCATATTGTTTGTTATCATAAGTCCTGTCATTGTATTATTTTATTAAGTTTGCTACATTATTGTTTGTAAGATTGTCCATTCTCCTCTGACTATCATTTAGTTCATAGATGTCATAAATGTTGTGATATGCGTCTTGTCTTGTTCTATTGTCATAGAGCATCAGTTTAATTTATTGTTATATACATGTCATATTAACTCCTTGGTTTATACATTTGTATTTTCTTTAGTTGCTCTAATCCTGTCTTTTTGTCATTGCTTATTGTAGTTGGTTTTTTTTCCTGCTCCATATTGTATACTTGACTAACATCTATATTAGTGCATTTATAGACTGATGTGAGATTGGTGGATTGAATATTGTATATTTGGCTGACATATTCATGTATATAAAAGTTTAAATATTGTGCATATACTAAGAATCACAATAATAAGAAACCATGACTTCATTAAAGGATTTATTGAAGATTGGAAAAGAATTTAATTTGGAAGGTCAGGCATTGCAATCCTATGTGGATAAAGAGATAAACAGACAAGAAGATCTCAGGAAAGAAGAATTAGCCGAAAAAAGGAGACAAGAAGAACTCCATAAAGAAGAAGAAAGGAGACAAGAAGAGCTCCATAAAGAAGAAGTAGCTGAAAAAAGGAGACAAGAGGAACTCCACAAACAGGAAATGGAAATACAATTAGCTGAAAAAAGGAGATCAGAAGAATTGGCTCTTGAAAGGGAAAAATTAGCCTATGCCAGTGTGGCCGTGTACATAGTTGTTCCTTTGGAAACAGACTATATTCTTACAAGACAGAGGAAGCACAGACCACCCCATAATTTTATATTTTATGAGAAACAGAAAATAATAAATAGTGTCACATATTTAGGGTAGAGTCGCTTCTACACGCCATTTCTAATAATTGGGTGATTTCCCCTGACCAATCGGATAGCTCAGATTTACCCCGGGGAAAGTGGAACAACGACGCCATTTTGGCAGTAGAATGAAAGAGCGCAACTCAAGAGGTCGTATCTGGTCCAGCTCTACATATTTCTTAGTTTGAGAGAATCAAACTTCAACATTTCTTATAAAATGTGTATTTCAGGACATTGAGTGGTTATAATTTTCTTACTAGCGTAAGTAGTGACAATCGTTAAATATGTATTTTGAATAGAGCTCCCAACCCTAGTCGCAGCAGAACTAGGTTCGAGGATTTGAGTCAATTTGCAAAAACATAGTCTTACACCTAAAACCATGTAGAGTAGAAAATATTCTTGTGTTGGAAAGCATTTAACTCAAGGAATGCTTATGATTATAAAGAAATCAAGGACAAATCTGAGGAGATGGGTAAATGTCGTCGAACCTAAAATAAGACTGTAACTTAAAAGAAGGAACACGGTGGAATGAGAAGGTTCGCCATATTTGACAATTGAGTAGGCCTACGAGACAAGGATGCAAAAAGGGATTTTTGCATCGATGAAAGCATCTGATGAGATGATAGAATTTTATTATACTTATTATTGTAAAAATGTTCTGAATTCCAGACTTTGTTGAAATTTTAAGTTTCATGCTGAAAGATATTAAAAGTTTTGCATGAAATCGAACGCTGTTGAAAAGGTGAATTACTACAGTTTTGAGATCTAGATAAGAAATCTATCCATTTCAATTAAATTCGCTACATCAACACCTAAGAGAAGAAAATCGAACCTGGTAACACAAATTTAAGAGAGAAATCTAAATCTCTGGTGATTAGGCCAGTTAAACATCTGCTCTCTGTAAAGTAAACTGAAAATACTGCATATACCGGCACTGCCACATGAAGGTAATATGGTGCCCGTGACCACTTCTCTTTGATAAAGCGAATAACTAGCGATCATAGACCATGGACGATTTACTACAAAATTTTCAACAGCTGGGTGTGGAACAACAACAACAACAACCACAGAACCAACCCGTAAATACACAACCACTGCAGCCCCAGGACAGACACAATATGGAAGGACCAACAATAATAGCGCTACGGCAAATTACTGAAACCCTACAGAAAATGACAACTACGCGAAATTCACACAGGTTAGATCCATTGTTCAGCCGTTCGATGGAAACAAGAAAAAATTCAGAAGATGGTTGTCCGACATGGAAAAATTTGCGGCACTAGCAGAGGCAACAACGGATGAAGAGAAAAAGAAAATCGCTCTGTTAGGTTCTGATTCGTACGTGACTGATTTTTTAAGAAGGAGGTCCCAGCAGTACCCCACAGAAACCTACGAGTCCCTAAAAAAAGAGCTCACCCAGAGATATGGGGAAATCATAGACAAAATGCATGCTTGGTCAGTCCTTAGAAGCATGAAACAGGAAAGAGATGAATCGGTACAACTTTTTGGAGATCGATTCCTCAATATGGCAGAAGAGGCATTTTGCGGAGAAATCCCTACCACACCTGATGTAGAAATACAGTTAGTGGGGATATTTGCCGATGGCCTTAGAGCGGAAAATATCAGAAGGCATCTTATTAGAAAAGACACCAAGACTATTGCTGAAACAATCCAAGCAGCAATACAGGAGGAAAATCTTCACCGAAGGTTCCAACAAAGAGCAGGTAGGGAACCCCGACCAGAATATAGGGACTATGATGAGCATGAGCCTATGGAAGTTGACCATACCAGGAGGCAATGGACTCGCCCACGACAACGAGATGATAGGCCCCGCAATTATAGACCCCCCACACAGAGGCAAAACGACGTCAATAATGTCAATACAAACGGATGCTTTACATGCGGTAGGCTCGGACATGGTTACAAGTCCTGTAGAGCAAATTACAATCATGCACCATTCAGAAGAGGAGGTTACCAACCACAACAACCCGCACCACCCCCACGTGATTACACCAGAAATCAGTATACCAGAGGCGCACCTCAACCCCTCATGCGTCAGGGAAACGGCCGCGCCACTCACTAAACAGGACCGTTAGTGAGGGCAACAATCACAGAAACTGGTCCAAAACAAAAGAAACAACACAGAACAGAAATTGTCAAGTGGGCCCATCCAGTAAAATACAATATGAAGAAATGTTGCATGATGGAACTAAAATACATCCGGACCCCAGTTCCTGCATCATGTCTATACAGGGCCAACAATATAGGGCACTGGTAGATACAGGAGCATCCATCAGCCTTATTAAGTTCCAGCTGTTCAAGAGGATCCAACACTTAGTACGATTTCAACCGTCCAAAACACACCTAGCTTCAGTCACGGGACAAAGACTAAATTCAGTTGGGACAGCATGGCTAAAATTTTCCTTAGGCGAAACAAATTTTGAACACCCATTTGTCATTACTAAAGGAATGTCTAGAAATCTTATCCTAGGGAGAGATTTTTTTAACAAACACAAAGTTCGAATATACTATGACCTCCACAAAATCAAAGTCAACAATACGTACATAGATCTCCAGGACGATATCCACATAGCGTCTTTAGTAAGGATTACAGCTCCCATAACGGTGGCTCCAAACTCCCTGGTCATAGCAAAAGGCAGAGTAAAAAATTCTGAGTACATAACACCAGGGCAATCAATTCAAGTACAGCCCCTAGCAGAAGAAAGCATTATTGATGACCCATTGTTGCAAATTACAGAGGGAATCGCTGAAGTCTCGAAGTCCAGAGATTTCCCCATCATGATATTGAATATGTCAGGAAAAACTACCACTATAAAAAGAGGCACAGTTGTAGCGCAAGTGGATACGTCAACAATAAGACAAACCAAAACCAATAGAGACCATCCACAAATTGTCTCAACCACTCCCACTGGACATAATGCACGAAATCGCAGTACAAATAACCATAGTACACGGAAAGTAAACAGTTATAAGGCTTATGCAGAAAAAGGCAGTAACATCAGTCACAGTTATGTTACACCACAGCATACCCTACCCAGATGGCAGAAACGAACCAGTCCATACATAAGAAGAGAAAGGCCACAGTATGAAAATGACTATAATTACTCATTCTTGCGCCCCAGCACACCAAGAGAAAAGATGAAGTGCTGTATATCACAGAGTAACAGAGAAACAGAAATTGTCTTGCCAGGAGGATATCCAAAGCGACAAGACAGTGATACATGCCCCATGGAGTATCAATATAACTCAAAAACAGGTGGATATGATAAAGTCCCAAAACCAATTGAAATTTCCGAAGAAAAGGAAGAACTCTTATATGACTATACCACAGGAGGATACTATAGCAGCAAAGTTGGAAACAGAAAGAATGAAAAATTTTCGCCCAGGGAAAGAAGACAGCCCTATAGCACAAACAGAAGAAATACAGTAACGTACGCGGATAAGCGCAGTTACGGCAGAAATAATCAGAAAAAATGGCACAACAACGACTACCCCAGAAATATAATAAGAAATGAATATACAGTAAATGCAGTGACAAATGGAAATGCACACAGTACATGGCAGAGGAGACAGTACCAAGCACAGCCCAATGAACGGCAAAGAACTACGCAAAAGAAAGCCACATACCAGGAGCAGAGATTTTCACAAGATGCAAGAAAAATGTCCCAAAATTATGGGAATGAAACGGAGGCATCAAGACAGACCAGAGATATCATAGCAGATCATAAATACAGAGAGAGAATAGCTCAGTTACTTGCAACCCTGAATGCCACAGAAGATAATAAGCAACGTTTGAAAACGTTTGTAGAAAAGCACCAGGATGTATTCGCACTCAATGACATGGAATTAGGCAGAACTAACACTGTCAAAATGGACATTCAAACAACCACAGAGGAGCCAATACATATGAAACCCTTTCATACGCCCTTGAAAAACAGAGAACTCGTGGAAAGGTCTATAAATGAAATGCTACAGGCAGGAATCATCGAAAGATCCCGTTCCCAATGGTCCTCACTCATAGTGATCGTAACAAAGAAAGACGGCTCCAGTCGCTTTTGCTGCGACTACCGTGCCCTTAACAAAATCACAAAAGTCATTTCCTACCCCCTCCCCAGGATAGACGATCTACTTGCGACGTTAGGAAAGTCTACATACTTTACCACACTTGATGCAAGGTCAGGCTTTTGGTGCATCCCCATGACACCTGAGGCAAAACAGAAATCCACATTCTGTTCACATATGGGAAGCTTTTTTTGGAATGTTATGCCATTTGGTCTAAAAGGATCTCCAGCAACATATATGTCACTCATGGATGAAGTGTTAAAGGGTCTACATCCATTTGCCCTGGCATACATAGACGATATCCTGATACATACCGCAGGCACAATGGAAGACCACCTCCGCAAGGTTGAAACAGTGTTTGATAGACTCAGGCATCACCAAATAAAGTTAAAACTGTCGAAGTGTGAGTTTCTAAAGACAGAAACAAAATATTTAGGCTTTGTCATCAATAGACATGGCGTCAGACCTGATGAAGATAAAGTCAAAGCCATAAGAGAAATGCCTAGCCCCAAGACGGTGAGACAAACACGCTCATTTATTGGTACAATAGGGTACTATAGGCGCCACATCATCAATTTCTCCAGAGCAGCAGAGCCTTTGATAGCCCTTACCCGCAAGTATGCACGCTTCAAATGGACAGAAGACTGCCAGAGATCCTTTGAGTATCTAAAAAATGCCCTAACCACCATCCCACTGCTTGGACATCCAGATATTTCTCAGCCCATGATACTATACGCCGATGCCTCAGATAACGCAATTGGTGCTTGTTTGGTCCAACCTGTACTAGAAGATGAAACACCCATCCTACCAAACATTCCAAATGAGAAACCCATTGCATTCCTATCCCACGCATTGTCAAAGTCACAAAAACGGTGGACCACCACTGAGAAAGAAGCATATGCTATTCACTATGCAGTACAAAAGTTTGACTTTTACGTCAGAGGAACTAAACTCATTATAAGAACTGATCATCAACCTTTGGTTAACTGGCTCACCAAAACACAAGAACAGCCAAAGAAGTTACAGACATGGGCAATGAATTTACAGTCCTACGACACCACTATCGAACATATCCCAGGCGAAATGAACACCTGTGCAGACCTCTTATCCAGGATTAAATATGATGATGAAACTGAAGTGAAAACAAATAGAGTCAAAAATGATGGCACATCCTCAGAGATTGACGATAATGCTAAAGAAATTAATGAAATTACTTCATCAAGTCGAAGAAGTACCTCAGATTCTGCCACTCAAGTAGAAGAAGAAAGCCAAGATATGTTTGACATGAGAGTAGAACAAGCGAAAGATGCAGAAATTGTCAAGCTGCTCACATACGTGAAAGAAAACCCAACAAAAAGTAAAGATTTTACAGTACACCCAACGGATGGAACTCTATACTATATTGATCAGAAACAAGAAGGGACACTAAGAAAAGTCATTCCAGCACATCTAGTCCCAGAAGTATTGCTACAGTTTCATGATAACAACGGGCACATGGGAAGAGACAAAACAATTGATGTCATAAAGAAAAGGTATTATTGGCAAACTTTCTACAAGGACATTACAGAATATGTAGCCACCTGTAGAACATGTAAATTGAGAAACATGAAGCCACATTTAATTCCCCTTCAAGAAATGCAACCTTCCCATTACCCCATGCAAACAGTGAGCATTGACTTATCAGGTCCTTACCCACTCACCCAATCAGGCAACAAATACCTCCTGCACATAGTTGACCAATACTCTTGTTACGTACATTTATTACCTAAGGGGGTAGTCTTCGGTCCTGCCAAATGTACGCACCAGTTTTATATAGTTATATTATTTGAGCGTTCGATTGATTCACGCACTGACGTGCACAATGCAGTGTGAGTTGCTTTGGACGCACGGGTAACCTAGTTTGGGGGAATAGTGACGTCATGTGAGTTCGGGGCAGTACGGACTGTGTTTATGTCCGAGGTATATTTCTTGGAATATTTTATTGGCAAGTTTGGAAGAAGCCATTACTTTTGTATGATCTCTACTGGTTCATGATGCAGCCAAGAGTAGAAGTATCATGTAAGTGTCGCCCCATGTCATTGAATGTTTATTGAGTAAATTAATGTATAAGGCCGCTCATAGTTCTGATCTAGCGGGAAGTCATCACAGTATGTCCTTCCTAGAATGGACAGACGGAGTCGTTAGCCCTTTTGAATTACCGTAGAGGGGAGGATTCCTACGAAGAAACAAAGTTAATTGATTTGCATACTTCTTATGTTTATATGCCGTATTTTCGTAAATGCCAAAGTCGTGGCATGGATACAGAGAGGTTGGTCAATACAGAACTCTAACCTGGTCGTATTGTTGTGGATGACTTTGTTTGGATTGTTATATATCTATGCTACCTAAATATTGTATGAAGGAAGTCTGGAATTAGTGCGAGTATGACAAGAAATATTACTCAGTGAGAATTAATCCGTTGGTCATAAGATACGTCCTTGAGAGAAGGTCAACGGACGTTACTACAATACATATGCTATGGCAAAGGAAGTGATCGATCTTTAGTCACTTGAATGAGAGGACTTAATTGTAGAGGATCTTCATAAACTTGAAAAAGTCAATGATCAACATTTTGATGTAATGACCTTTTTGCAACTGTAAATATGACCGTCTTGTTCAACGTCGTATATGTCACGTTCAATAAAATATATGTACAATCATCACAGCCTTGTGTGCTGCCAGTCAATAACCAGTTCATCACTAATTGTTGGTGTTCGTGTTGAAGAACATTTATGACATTTTCGTTCTATCAAAACCATTCGCGTAAATAACACTCTTGAACGTTAGAAACGAACCCAACAGTAATTGGTATGCCAGTGTGGTCTGGAAGTAATTTCAAAGGAACGTACCCATCCAAATTATCGTTTGAAAAGAAAAATTTGTACTTTCAAGGCGACATCATCTCAATTTGGATCCTAGCGTGATAATGAATCAAAATCAACTCAAATGCTCAAGATCATCAATCAACCTCCACGTCAAGTTCTACAGTGACTGACTGCCTTGCTCACCTCTTCGTCAGTATTACGTGCGAGCTGGTTTTATATACGCAGAGCGAAGTATTGTATCCTCTGACGTACATCCACGGAGACGAGGCACCTTGTTTTTCCCGGCACACGCGAGCTAAGTATAACTTGTATCCGTTATACATTTTATTATTATTAGCTGTGCCTTAATTGTTTATGTCCACCTTTATATTTTCCGTGTTATGTGTTATATGTTGTGTATTCTTTGTGGGAGGTAGGGTTTGGAGACTCACGGAGGATACATCCCAGTTTCACACCAGGGCCTTCGTGACTGTTCTTTAGGAATTGTTTTGCAGACTTCCCTCAGTGGAATGTTCCTACGCGTGAGCGTAGAAGGATTCTAGGTCCACTGTGTCTGGTGGTCTGTGACACCTGACTGTTTAGCTGTAGTGTCAAGTTTTAATTGTTGTTTTCGTATTTATTTTTATTCGTAATTTAGTTTTATGATGAATTTTGTTTGTATTTTGCGTCCATCTCACCTTTCCTGTCGTTCAGTTTTTTACAAAACCTATGTTTTTACACTGTGTTGTCAATTGTACCGTTAATTATCTGATCGTAGTTATCGTCGTATATTTTTACGATATTCTATTTTAGTTATACATTTTTATTTTTTTTTTTGATTTCTACGATTGTGTTCACCCGTCCAGTTTATCATGTCTTGTCGGTTATGTTTCTATTGTCTTTCTCGTTGTTCATTTCATGACATTTGATTACATAAATTTATTGATTAATAACATATTTAATAATTATATGATAACATTATACCGTTCTAAGGACAGGAACGAAGAACACTTGTTATAATAACAAGGTTAACTAATTTATATTGATTAATTATCATTTTAAATATCTAGAGTACTGTGACTACTTATATAGAATAATGTATTCACTCGATTATTTCATTAAGCAAGCAAAAGCTTTGCAAATACCTGCTGAAGAGGTACGACAATTCGCTATGTCGGAATATAAAGAATCTCAAAGGTTGGAAGCTCAAAGATTGGAAGCTGAAAAGTTAAGATTGGAAAATTTGAAATTTGAGGCAGATCAAAAACGGACTGAGGCTGAGGAAGATGAAAAGAAGAGGAAATTTATAGCTGAGGAAGAGGAGAAAAAAATGAGATTGGCCGCTGAATTAGAAGATAAACGATTTCAGCGAGAGGCAGAACAGAAGCAAAGGGAGGCTGAAGAAAGACTTAAGATTGAGATGGAAAATAAACAAAAAGAAATGGAAGAGAGGAGATTAATAGCTGAACAAAATGTAAAACGACTTCAGCTTGAGATGGAAGAGAATGAAAAAAAACGACAGCATGAACTGAAATTAGCAGAGTCAGAATATGAGAGAATTAGGTTAACTCAGGAATCTAATTCTCAGAGAACTTTTGAAAGCCAAACTCCATCCAGACATGATTATTTTAAGGAAATTCACCTTAAATTACCAAAATTTAATCCCCCGTCTGATGACGTAATATTCTTCCTAGATAGGTTTGAGGCCACTTGTGGATCTTATAACGTGGATAAAGCGCTATACTGTACATATTTATCCAGATTACTTACAGGGGATGCATTAGCAGTTTATCATACCACCAGCATTGGTGAGAAAAATGACTATAATGCTCTTAGAGCAGCACTTCTGCAAAAATTCCAAATGACAGAAGACGAATATCGTTTAAGATTTCATACATTACTACCTCAATCTGGCAGAAATTTTAGTGATTTTCTGTCACAGATACGACTAACATTAGAAAGATGGATCGAATTATCCAAAATTGAAAAGTCGTATGAAGGTCTCTTCGATTTACTGATGCGCGATAAGGTACTTTCGTCTGTAAATCCTACATTTCTCGCATTTTTACACGAAAGGAAACCTTTATCTATGAAAGGCTTAGAAGAACATGCAAAAAATTTTTGTACTGCTCACCCAAACATGGATCTAAGTAACGCACAGATTAAGAATGAATTGCCTGTTGCTTTTGCAGCACAACAAAACAATTTTTCACGCAATCGTTCTTTTAGTGCTGATAGGTATGTCAATAAGGGAAATAATTACAATTTTAACAATGATAACTTTTACAAAGGGAAGCAATTTCAACAATCTGCTCCATTTAATGTTTCTTGGAACCAAGCTCACAGATCGCGAGATTTTGGTAACAATAATTTTAAAAATAATCAAGGACATTATAATAAACAAAACTGGAGATCAAAATCTCAGGGTCCGCAAAACAGACAAGGTTCTTGGAATAAAAATTTTAAAGAACAGCATAACTTTAATTATACAAACTATCGGACTCATCCAAATTTTAACTCTAGTAGAAAAGACAATTATGGCAATTTTAATGCAAATAATCAAAATCGATCGCGTCGCAGAGAAAGATCGTCGAGTAATACGGGTAGACATTCTAATGTCTCTTTAATTGATACACAGGCTAACATTGAACAGGGTAAAGTAGCTGAAACTCACAATGCTATGTCTTGTTCTCTTGATTGTACCCAGGTGAAAGACTGTCCAGAATGCTCGACTCTTTTCCAGCCTAAGGCGATCACGACGCTGCGTTGCGGACATACCTTGCCTAGTCTACCTGCAGTCTGTACGGCCACTGCTGCGTCAGTACACCAGGGACAGGGCTCTCTTAAGTTTAACAAGGGATTTGTCAACAATATTTCATGCTCTCTCCTATTTGACTCAGGTTGTAGCACTGTGGGCGTCCGGACTTCGCTGATCAACCCAAGTTGTGCCACGGGCAGGGTTGTCAAGTGTGTGACTTTTGGTGGCACCGTCGAAACATTTCCCACTGCTATTATTGATCTTAATACACCATTTTTTTCAGGAAAGATCCAAGCATGTCTCCTTCCGAATCCAATTTGTGATTTAATACTTGGTCGCATACATGGTATTAAAGAGTGTACACCACAGCAAATAGCTGAATGGGAAGAGCGACATATTCAAACTGCAAATGCAGTAGTGACTAGAGCGCAAGCTACTAATATGTCGCATGATACACCTATTGAACCTACAGTTCATACCACTTGTGATGATGATGCTCCTATTTCACGGGAGTTGTTTGCAACATTGCAAAAGAATGATGATTCATTAAAAAAAAATTTTCAGTATGTTAACAAAAAGAATACAAGCAACAAACTTGCAAAATCTAGACATGACTTTATACTTAAAAATGGGATTTTGGTGAGAGTAATACGGGAAAAGGATTCATCCTTATGTTATCAGATCTTAGTCCCATCCTCTATGAGATCTCGTATATTACGACATGCGCATGACTCGCAATGTGCGGGCCATATGGGTTTTTCGCGTACCAAATCCAGAGTGCTTTCGGCATTCTACTGGCCAGGCGTCCATAGGGACATCACTCTCTATTGTCGGTCCTGTTTGATATGTCAGGAAGTTAAGGTACGGGGTCCATTTCATGCGGCTCCTATTCAAGCTGCGGACATCCCGATTAGACCATTTGATAAAATGGCTATAGACATTATTGGTCCGATGCTTCCATCTGCTAGAGGGCATACGCATATCCTTACGTGCATTGATATGTGCACTCGTTGGCCTGAGGCCATCCCTCTCAAGAACACTTCATCTGCCAGTGTAGCAGAGGCATTGATGTTAATCTTCTCACGCATTGGTTTTCCACGGAAAATCTTGTCGGATCATGGGGTTCAGTTCATTTCTGAATCCATGTCTCAAGTTATGAAGACATTAGGTATAGACAGATCTCTTAGTTCTATTTATCATCCGATGTCAAATGGGTTAATTGAGCGTCTCAATAGGACACTCAAGCAGTTGTTGGGTAAGATGACTCAAGACCATCCCCAAGACTGGGATCGGGTCCTACCCGCTTGTCTCTTTGCGTATCGCGAAGTACAAAATCAAGCCACGGGGTTTTCTCCATTCCAGCTTGTTTTTGGCATGCAACCACGCGGTCCTATGTCGTTAATCCACGACTTATTGGTTGACGAGAATATTGAAGAGGAAACTCAATCCTCTTATGAGTATGTGATCTCTCTGAGAAAGAGAATCATAGATGCTTGTAGACTAGCTACTGCATCATCTGAACAAGCCAAAGAAAAAGCTCGTCTATTTGCAAACAAGTATAGACGTCTTCGCCAGCTCATACCTGGTGATGAAGCTTTTGTCTTACTACCTGCGCATAACAATCGTCTTTTAATTACCTGGAGAGGTCCTTTCAGGATCATCTCAAGAATATCCGATGTCGACTACATCGTTGATGTTAATGGTAAACATAAAACCTTCCACATTAACATGTTGAAGGAGTATTACTCACGTCCTGATTATCTACAGTCAGTGTTTCAGGCAACTGACGATCCTACACCTCCTATTCAACACTATTCTAGTTTGTCAGTCATCCAAGAAGAAGAATCTTCTTTCGATGATGTACAACTACCAATACCAGTTGTACCACTCCATTCCACTGAGAAATGGAATGATGTTACAATCTCATCTACTCTTTCGGCTGATCAACGTCAGCAAGTCTCTAATATTCTACACTCGTATGAGGATGTCCTCACTGACATCCCAGGTCATACGTCAGTCATCCAACATGACATTATTCTGACTGACGATACGCCTATTCGAGTTCGCCCATATCCTATTCCTTTACACTTTCGTGATAAGGTTGATAAGGAATTGGATGAGATGCTCCAATTAAATATAATTGAACCATCTTCATCACCATATTCTTCTTCTATGGTAATCATTAGGAAGAAAGACAACAATATTCGTCTTTGCGTAGATTACAGAAAATTAAACAAAGTTACAAAATTCGATGCGGAACCATTACCTCTTTTAGATGACTTATTGGAGAGATTATCTCATGCTACATTCTTTTCGAAATTTGACCTTTCAAAGGGATATTGGCAAGTGCCACTCACTCCTAAAGCAAAGCCATTCACCGCTTTCTCGACACCACGGGGTCTTTTTCAATGGAATTTTATGCCATTCGGATTAATGAATGCGCCAGCTACCTTTGTACGCATGATGCGCCGCATATTGTCTCATCGTCCCGATGTCATTACTTATATAGATGACATCTGTCTTTTCAGTGACTCTTGGGATGAACATATTCAGGGTTTTAAATCTTTACTTTCTACCTTACGGGATTATAACTTAACAGCGAAACCTTCAAAGGCTTTTGTCGGTTTTCATGACATCTCATTTCTGGGTCACCGCATAGGTCATGGTTTCATGTATACAGAAGACAGTAACGTCTCTAAAATTTTAAACATCTCAGCACCTAAGACAAAAAAACAAGTTAGGTCGCTTTTAGGACTAATACAGTTCTATTCAAAATTCATCCCTCATTTGTCTACTATAACTGCACCTTTTTCTTCTCTACTGAAGAAAGGCACATCTAATGTAATAAAGTGGTCGCAGGATCACCAAACGGCGTTAGACTATATAAAACAATTTTTTTCAAATGCACCTTTTTTAAGGTTGCCTAACAAAGATCTCACCTTTGTTCTTCGCAGTGATGCAAGTTCTTACGCTATTGCTGCAGTTTTGATGCAGGAATATAACGGCACCTTATTTCCGGTTATGTACGTATCCAGAAAGCTCACGCCGAGCGAGACGAAATATTCCGTTCTGGATAAAGAGCTCCTTGCTCTTGTCTGGGCAATCACTAAACTGGATCGTTATCTCCTCGGATCACACTTTGTGGTGGAGTCTGACCAGAAAGCTCTTACCGCACTGAATACAGGGAACGTTAAGTCATCAAAGTCAGCGCGTTACGCTATAGCGCTTCAACCGTTCCATTTTGAGATACGAGCTATTCCTGGAG
Source organism: Oreohelix idahoensis (assembly GCA_024509875.1). Lineage (NCBI taxonomy): Eukaryota > Metazoa > Mollusca > Gastropoda > Stylommatophora > Oreohelicidae > Oreohelix > Oreohelix idahoensis. Next base: position 45,391 of record JAMPIV010002353.1, read on the forward strand.
TGCAGAATGTGTTCGCAGACTGTCTATCAAGATGCCCAAGTGAACGTGTCGAAACTAAACCACTTCCAGATGGTGAAACATCCTCACCGATAACATGAATAACTTTGTACATTGTTATTGATACTATATTAACGTTTTATTAGAACGGGAACATTGGTACTACAGTAACTTTTTATTAATATGGCAACATTGTTAAGAGCGACAAATAGACATTCATTATTCTATGGAACATATTACACTACATGGCGTGTGCGAGAATATATTTTATCTTGTATGGAACATTCAGTACATCGTCGCGTCTATTACTAACTAGTTGCAACTGAACATTGACAATGAGTGATACTGGAATTACTTAGAAATATTAGTAACTGTTTATTTGTTAGTAATTAAGGAATATATAAATTAGATTAATTCAATTTAATCTATTTAATTGATTATGGATCACACACAAACTAACTTTCTTAGTTGTCAGGTAATACCTACATTCACGGGTCTTAGTTATGATATCTCACTTTTAGATCACTAGTCAACCATACTAGTGTTAGAAAAACATTAAGTGTGTTAATTCTTAATGTGTTTAATTTTGCATTGTTTCATTTTTGCACATTGTATTTTCAATTTCTCTGTTTTATTGATTCTCTTGTCATTGATCATCATCAGTGTTGCTGTTCATTTTCATTTTTGAAATCATATGTTTCAAATTTTGTTGAAAACTTAGTTGAATTTTATTATCATTTTTTTAAATGGTTTTTTCATTTTTCATTTTCAAACTTGTTTTACCACATCGTTCCAAAGTAGGTCGATTGTGGATGTGTGCTTTAATGCATACTATCATTTAGTTATATTGATTTCTTTTAATATTCTTTTCTTAATATAGTATAACTTTATGCATTTCATATATCTTGTTGTAGTTTTGACTCACCTCTCTCGGGTACTTAGTTCAAAAAAAAAAAAATTAATAGAATTAATTTTTTTTAAGGGGAGGTGATAAGGGAGCTGTTACGTACATTTATTACCTAAGGGGGTAGTCTTCGGTCCTGCCAAATGTACGCACCAGTTTTATATAGTTATATTATTTGAGCGTTCGATTGATTCACGCACTGACGTGCACAATGCAGTGTGAGTTGCTTTGGACGCACGGGTAACCTAGTTTGGGGGAATAGTGACGTCATGTGAGTTCGGGGCAGTACGGACTGTGTTTATGTCCGAGGTATATTTCTTGGAATATTTTATTGGCAAGTTTGGAAGAAGCCATTACTTTTGTATGATCTCTACTGGTTCATGATGCAGCCAAGAGTAGAAGTATCATGTAAGTGTCGCCCCATGTCATTGAATGTTTATTGAGTAAATTAATGTATAAGGCCGCTCATAGTTCTGATCTAGCGGGAAGTCATCACAGTATGTCCTTCCTAGAATGGACAGACGGAGTCGTTAGCCCTTTTGAATTACCGTAGAGGGGAGGATTCCTACGAAGAAACAAAGTTAATTGATTTGCATACTTCTTATGTTTATATGCCGTATTTTCGTAAATGCCAAAGTCGTGGCATGGATACAGAGAGGTTGGTCAATATAGAACTCTAACCTGGTCGTATTGTTGTGGGTGACTTTGTTTGGATTGTTATATATCTATGCTACCTAAATATTGTATGAAGGAAGTCTGGAATTAGTGCGAGTATGACAAGAAATATTACTCAGTGAGAATTAATCCGTTGGTCATAAGATACGTCCTTGAGAGAAGGTCAACGGACGTTACTACAATACATATGCTATGGTAAAGGAAGTGATCGATCTTTAGTCACTTGAATGAGAGGACTTAATTGTAGAGGATCTTCATAAACTTGAAAAAGTCAATGATCAACATTTTGATGTAATGACCTTTTTGCAACTGTAAATATGACCGTCTTGTTCAACGTCGTATATGTCACGTTCAATAAAATATATGTACAATCATCACAGCCTTGTGTGCTGCCAGTCAATAACCAGTTCATCACTAATTGTTGGTGTTCGTGTTGAAGAACATTTATGACATTTTCGTTCTATCAAAACCATTCGCGTAAATAACACTCTTGAACGTTAGAAACGAACCCAACAACTCTGTTTGGCCAGAAAGTTACCCACTCAGTGATGCCACATCGCAGTCCATCACGCAAATTTTTTTACAAGAATTCATTCCCAGGCATGGCTGTCCAAAACGAATCATTTCAGACAACGGTAAACAGTTTATAGGTAACCCATTTAAAGCCACCTTACACCAGCTGAATATTGAGCATACTACAACCACTTATTATTGCCCAAATGCAAATGGCAGAAATGAACGCATGCACGCCACCCTACATGATATTATTAGCAAATATATCAAGGGGAACCATCAATACTGGGACCTATACATTAACCAAGCTCTTGAAGCCATCCGAGTAAACGTGAACGATACCACAGGAATGTCACCCTTTCTCATGCTATACGGAAGAGAACCAAACTTTCCGTTAGACAACCTACTTCGCCCATAAAGAAAATACATGGGAGAAGACCCCATCGAAATAATCCTTCAAGAAAAGTATAAAGCTCACCAGATTGCACAACGAAATACGCAGAAGGCATTTCACAAGAAACAGAAACAACATGATAAATCAGCCAAGCTACCAACGTACAAAATAGGAGACAGAGTATACTACAAGAAACATGTACGCAGTTCAAAATTCGATGACCGATGGTTAGATGGCTACAAAATCATGAAACAAACTACGCCTGTAAACTTCATTATTTGGAATGAAGAGAAACAACACCAAACAAAAGCTCACGTAAAACAAATAAACATTGATAATCACCGGCCCATTCCGCCTCTGACGACAAATACAAGACCAGTCAGAAAAGCCACCCTAAATTATAATCCATCCAGCACAGATTCGTCTGACATATCAAAGTCAGAGACGACAGACTCTGAATTTTACCAAGACGACCACATACCCAGACCACCCACAGATGAAATACATCGAGCAAGACAACAACGAGACTCGTCCGAAAGCGAAGAAGATATCCCACCACTTGAATTACGTAATAGACTACAAGACAGAGACCTGCGCATTAGAAATGAAGAAATCATGCCACAGACGTCACACGATGACAACACGAAAACACCTTATATCCACACTCAAACTTACTCCCACAGTGATAAATCGTCAGCTGATACCTATCACACCCCCAGTTCAGGCAGTTCTAGTTTTAACACTAGTGAAAACCAAACACTGCTATACCACAAGAACAAGATTGCTCGTTCAAAACAATCAGATCCTGAAGAAACTATACCCAAGCAGATTGTTGAACCATATACCAGCGATCTTTATGGAGACGAAACAGAACAAGACATGAGAGAAGACAGTGTCAACCCCAGCACAGCTTTGTCAGACCCCAACGAACATAATGACAGAAAAATGGTAGAATTATACCAACAAGAAACAGACATTGATACAGCTAGTTTCATTGAAACCAGTGATGCGGATAGTACATTATTTGTACCAGTCAGCTCCAGCGTCAAACGCGCCTATAAAACAGAATCTGATGACTCAATCCCTAGCAACAAAATTCCGCGTATACAGCACAACTATATCAGACGAAAGATTCTGAAGAAACGCAATCATGTTCCAAAACCAAGCCGAGAAGTGTTAGCCTCATCTCAGCTAGTCAAAAACAACAGTGTGCAAATTACTGTGCCCATTGTAACCAGTGCTAACGTTCAGCACAACCAGGTCAGAAGAAAAATCAAGGCGAAACATATACCTGCCTCAAAACCAACAGATGGTCCAGCCATACAAACCCTAACCACAGTAAAACCATCACCGCAATCAAATGATGTTAAGCCATCACCGCATTCGTCAATGTCCTCAGTGTCCCAACAATCAGCAAATGCAGTGTCGTCGCCTATCACACCCGTCACCACTGCTACTCAGTATGATGCTCGCCTAAGCAGTCGGGACATTGCAAGGTTAGAGATGGCAGAGAAACTGAAGGAACTACTAAAACTTTGCTGAGACACGCCCCTCAAGTCTTCAATGTACATGCCATCCCATGTACCGTCACCGCGAATGTGCACTTAATTTTTAACAATGTACTAACTCTCCCCATGTACTCTATTTTCAGTTTTTGACAGTTCAAATGACTTGCTTACAGACTAAGATGTCAAAGCCTCACTGAGAAAGTTATTTTTTCCAGCCTTAGAATACTGATGCCCAGAAAGAAATCAAGACCAGCACACGGAGGATTTTCTTTAGATAGCATAATTGTGAAATAAAAATGTTAAAACAATTGATAACACACGGTGTTACGAGTTTACAGACACCCTTATTTAGTTACATACATTTTCTTAATATTTAGAATGCTACACAACTTTACCTATAACACATGTGTCACACTATTCTGTTGTAACATTCATCTCCACTTTTGTAACTGATCATATTCCACGCTCCATTCACCAGCATTTTCATGCAGACACTTTACACCAGTAGTTTTTTTTTCTTACCTCATACTAATATTTCTTTGATCTATATTATGCTAAACTCCTTGATATCTGCCACCTTGATCAATCATACTGTTCCTACTATAATATCTCTCAACAGCACATAATTCATACCCAAAACTAGTATTGTAGGTTATGCTATTTTTCTCCACAGGATTATTTATTTTCAAATGTACATTATTATTTTAGACCCAGATGTATATTAGTACTGTCAAGAATTTTAAACATTCTCCTAAAGAGATTCCATATCCCAACCTTGACTCTCTATAGTAAGATTTTCTTCACTCCACTGTTACAACATCTTTAACTTACTATTTTTCCTCTCCACTATATTGAGACGACATTCTAGACTTGTGATTTTTAAAATCCCAATCATATTCATTCCTTGGAATTACAATCATGTTGTAATCAGGAGATCCTTGATGTACCCTTTCCTCGCCACTTATTGACAACAGATAATGCTACAACATTCCTTCTATTCTAACCTAAACTATTACTTGCAACCCTATTGGTTAGGATTTACTATTAGAATATCTAGTGTTTAGTGAATTGATTTTTATCATTCTTTAGTACTTGTGATACAAACAGAAAAGACATAAAAGAAAAAAACAATTAGAATGTTTTTTATATAAGATGCTATATGTTTATATGCCACCCACACACATTTTGATGATGATAAGACAATATTGTAAAACATTGACTGCCCTGAGGGTAGCAGATGAAGAAGAAAATAAATAAATCAACCTATGCCACTCATACCCCATCAGCTTGATCCCTGATATTCCAACAATATTTTGTTGATATCACAAGTACCCCAATGACATTTGTGCATGCTGATTTTCTGCAAATGAACAATCCCTTGAGAGCATTAGTATATGCTAACCCCAGATTGAACAAATTGCACCTATTTGTTGATGATGCCTTTGCCCATGTTAAAGAAATAGCATTTGCACATGCTGACCTAGCAAATGAAATACCCCATTACCGCATGATAACCACTAATGACACATGAGATGAAGAAGCAACAGGTTATGTATGATGAAGATGACATTTTATATTAAGGTGAAACTTTATGTTGTCACAGCTGAGATTTTGTTGTAATGTTTATGCACAAAATCCCCCACATTAACATTGGAGGAGGAATAATCTTAGTCTTTCGTGGTTACGAGATAAGACAAGGATATAATAGAATATTTGATGAATACCATGGAACAAATCAGAGCAGATGATTGTTGCACATATGAGGACCATATTTGAAGTCATTATTGAAGGATTATCAGTAGACAAGAGACACAAATGAATTATGATAATCCCATGGAACCACAGGTACTAAGGACACAAAATGGAGATTAAATAATGGAGAAAAAAATAATGACTGAATAATTGCTACGCCCAGAGATAAAGGAAATAGAGATGCATCCGCATTTTGGAGAAGATATCTCTTTGATTTTTGCTTATTGCCTTTGTAATATGAACATTGTTGTATAACAAATGACTATTCCTTATCACGAATTACAGAATGTTGTAAGATAGTTGGAATAAATTGACAATTTAAAATACTCATAACATACCCAGAATTACAGGAGAGAAAATAAATAAATGATTGATGAAAGTGGACACACTGAGATTTGCTCACCCCGAGGATATTGGATAAAAAAAAAAAAATAATGTTATCCCAAGGACAGACATGTCACAGATATATCATGGAGATACTATGAAAAAAAAAAGAATATCTAGATTAGAAATGCAGCAAACTTGGTCAAGGACACCATGAAATAGACCCCCGCCCCACACTTAAGATAACTGACGGATGAGATTTTTGAATTATAAGTACCATAAGTCACCCATCTGGCTGTAGTCAGCGGATGTTACAGGCACCACATAACTCTGACTAACCCTCGACCAGCGAAGGCAGAGTTGGTGTCGAAATTTTGCACATATGTAAAAAGACATGTTTTTGTTCATGTTTTAGTAAAGTCTAGACATTTATGTTAATAGTTCTATAAATGATTAGTTGATATATTGATGATAAATATTCGCAAATATAGTACATGGACAATTAATAAGGATATATTTCCAGTACAGAATAAGAGGAATAGGAAGGATCCACATTTTAAATATTGGAGCACCATGAGCGAGGAATTGGACTTATAAAGAAAATGGAAATGGTACACTGTATGCAAGGATAACCAGAAATAATATGGATAAATAGTAGTCAGAGTGCCAGGAACTTTGTCTTACGAGAATATTGTAGATTCCTCACGATCAATTGATTATTTTCTTCCTTTCTATGTCACATTTTTTTTGAGTGATGACCCCAAAATTTTTTTCATCTCATATTGTCAAAAGTTCTTACATCTCAGTTGATAGTTCCATAAATAATTGTTTGATGTGTTTTGCATAAAGGTATTGCTAGATAAGGTACATAGGGAGTTACTAAGGATGAATTCTCAAGATAACAGGAGGACTAGAATAGATACAATGATATTGGAACACCATAAATGATACATTGGTGTTATGAAAAAAAAAAGGAGACAAATATAAATTGTATACAAGGATGCCTCGAGAGTGACAACATGGATACATATTGTCAAGAGTATAAGCAGTTGTCTTAAAAGAGAAAATAAAGTAATACGGAACCCAATGTAGAAAATTCATGATGATTTGGAAACTATATTTTTCTTTTCCCTTATATTTCATAATATGATAGTAACACATTCGTCTGTTGGTTGCTGAATAATGTGATGTTTGAAAATTGATGTATGGGAAGTCAAAGAAGATCTTTGAAGAATAAATATATATATAAAATAATATTTCTAGGGAAGAGTTCACAAAAAAAAAAAATACTGTATTGACAGAAAAGAAGGAATGATTAGAAATAACTGACTAATGGACAGGATCACCACCAGACGTACGGATATTGGAGACAAACATCACATATTTTGAAAAAAAAAAAAAAAATGTAATATAGAACATTTTCTACAGTGACGGACTTAGAACGAATTTATACACTTACCATTTAGAAAATGTCTATAACAAGGAAACATTCAGATAGATAAATAAGGATAAGCCATGAGGTTTTAATGCTTTTATTGTAAAAAATGATTACTTATAAAAATGATGCTAGTTATATTATCATCTGATAATTATGCATATTATGTCTAGAGATGTTTTCTACATGTAATAATGAGCAAGTGGCTCATTCAAATGATGAGTACCCATGAAAACATTGGCTATTTTATGAAAGTGGATTGCCATTACCATAGGAATTGGAAATCCTGGACATTTCTTGGAATATTGCAGAGTACTTGGGAAATAGAATAAATAAGTACGCCAGAAAAAAAAAGATTTTTTTTTAGTACTTGCAGGCTTTTAATATGGAGCAAATAACAGTACAGAAAAGAGATAACACCCCCCACCATATCCAAGAGAAGGTAATCAACTATATTTTTGAATGAAATGTAATAGATTATGATAATCCAGCCAAGTTCTGCAAATAAGATAGTTTATTGTTCATTCCCCAGTGTTGCCACTCGTCACATTTTTTTAGTGATGACCTTATGAGTGTTTTGCAGATTTTGTTGGGCAGTGTTGCCAATTTGTAAATTTGGTGAAAAATATTATGATGTGATGAATAAGTTACACTTTTTGAAGTTGATGTCCACTACTAGTTTTTTTTTTACATAGCAGACGACCTCATATAGACATAGGACCCCAGTATAGGAATTAGATTAAATTTTTTGGAAATATTTTTGGACTTAGAAAAATTTTTGAACTTTAAATTTTTCTGAAAAATTTTTTTTGAACTTAGAAATTTTTGGGGATGGATTTTTGTTATTGATAGTACTCAAATGTCTCCCTACGGGATACATTTGCGGAGCCCCGGGATCTATATGTGGCCGTGTACATAGTTGTTCCTTTGGAAACAGACTATATTCTTACAAGACAGAGGAAGCACAGACCACCCCATAATTTTATATTTTATGAGAAACAGAAAATAATAAATAGTGTCACATATTTAGGGTAGAGTCGCTTCTACACGCCATTTCTAATAATTGGGTGATTTCCCCTGACCAATCGGATAGCTCAGATTTACCCCGGGAAAGTGGAACAACGACGCCATTTTGGCAGTAGAATGAAAGAGCGCAACTCAAGAGGTCGTATCTGGTCCAGCTCTACATATTTCTTAGTTTGAGAGAATCAAACTTCAACATTTCTTATAAAATGTGTATTTCAGGACATTGAGTGGTTATAATTTTCTTACTAGCGTAAGTAGTGACAATCGTTAAATATGTATTTTGAATAGAGCTCCCAACCCTAGTCGCAGCAGAACTAGGTTCGAGGATTTGAGTCAATTTGCAAAAACATAGTCTTACACCTCAAACCATGTAGAGTAGAAAATATTCTTGTGTTGGAAAGCATTTAACTCAAGGAATGCTTATGATTATAAAGAAATCAAGGACAAATCTGAGGAGATGGGTAAATGTCGTCGAACCTAAAATAAGACTGTAACTTAAAAGAAGGAACACGGTGGAATGAGAAGGTTCGCCATATTTGACAATTGAGTAGGCCTACGAGACAAGGATGCAAAAAGGGATTTTTGCATCGATGAAAGCATCTGATGAGATGATAGAATTTTATTATACTTATTATTGTAAAAATGTTCTGAATTCCAGACTTTGTTGAAATTTTAAGTTTCATGCTGAAAGATATTAAAAGTTTTGCATGAAATCGAACGCTGTTGAAAAGGTGAATTACTACAGTTTTGAGATCTAGATAAGAAATCTATCCATTTCAATTAAATTCGCTACATCAACACCTAAGAGAAGAAAATCGAACCTGGTAACACAAATTTAAGAGAGAAATCTAAATCTCTGGTGATTAGGCCAGTTAAACATCTGCTCTCTGTAAAGTAAACTGAAAATACTGCATATACCGGCACTGCCACATGAAGGTAATATGGTGCCGTTCCAGTCCTAAGGAACACCTGCCCCGGTTACACCAGATCTCAAGAGGAGAAAGCTCAAGAGGAGATGAAATTGCAACAAACTAAAGCTCAAGAGGAGATATTATCTCAACAAGCTATAAGATTAGCTGAGATTGAATTTGAAAAACTGAAATTACAACAACCACTGTTGCATCCTGGGGTAAGTGAAGATAAAAATAAAGATCATACTCCTGCCATAAGGATTAATCTGCCAAAATTCAATGCTTCCATAGACGACATTTCATGCTTCTTAAATAGATTCCAAACTTATTGTGAAGAATATAAGATTGACAAATCTACTTGGACTTGTAGACTTATGAATTTATTGGTTGGTGAACAATTAACTGTAGTCTCCACTTTGGATGACCAAACCAGAAAGGATTATGAAGCTGTTAAAGTGATTTTATTGCAGAGGTATCAACTAGATGATGAGGGTTATCGTCATAAATTTCGTTCTTTGTACCCTGATTCTGGAAAAGACTTCACTGAATTTATTTCAGCTGTTAAATTAAATTTTTCTAGATGGATTGAATTATCCAAAACTGAAAAAACTTGTGAGGGATTGTCAGATTTAATTCTAAGAGACAAGGTTTTGTCATCAGTTAGTACTGATTTTCTTGCATTCTTACAAGAAAGAAAACCTGAGAATCTGACTAAACTACAAACTTTAGGACGTCAATATCAAGTAGCACATCCTAACAGAGTATTGAGCAAAAACAATATTAAGGATTCATTACCAGCTGCATCTGCTAGGTCATTTCAAGACAATGCACCTAGATATAGATCAAATAGTATGGATAGGAATCAAAGATTTAATCCATCACATAATTATAGCAAGAACAGAGGTAGATACAATTTTAATAAACATCAACCTCAAAGAAATTTTAATTCATATAATGAAGAACAGTTTTATCCACAAACCTCTTTTAGATCAAATAATTGGCAAAATAGAGGAGGATATAACCCTAAACAAAATAGAGGTCAAAAATCGTTTTACAGAGGTAATGATCAAAATTCACAGAATAAAAGATCTTATCATAACAATACTACCATGCAACCTAGAGGCCCTGAACGTACTAATGCCGTAGTGCATGATAATGATCATAACCATGATGCTATAGTAGCACATGCAAATGCATGTAGTGGGGATTTAGCAAATAGTGATAATTGTACTAATTGCAATTCTTTATTTCAGCCTCAAGGAGTCCCAAGGTTATTGTGCGGACATCCCCTTCCAGTCATGTCTTCTTTTGAAAGTACTGGATCATTAATTTTAAATAAAGGTTTTGTCAATAATCAATTGGTTTTTCTATTGCGCGATACTGGTGCAACAACTATTGGAGTTCGCAAAGCATTGGTAGATAGGTCGGACTATACAGGAAAACAGGTGAAATGCATCACATTTGGAGAAACTGTAGAATATTACCCCACGGCTGAGGTATTCTTGGATACGCCATATTTTACAGGAAGAACACTGGTATGTCTGTTGGAAAATCCAATTGCTGGGATTATTTTAGGAAACATACCTAAATTACATGATTGTTCAAAAAAGGATATCGAGATATGGGATAAACAACATTTACTTTGTTCAAATGCTGTGACTACTAGAGCTCAGGCTCAAGGGGAGAAGAATCAACACATACCACTTGTTGATGTGGTACCTGAAGATGTAACTGAGAATAACACTTCAGAGGAAGACGAAGAAGATGATAATGATGATGAAAATCATCATCAACAGGAGAATAATGATGATATTCATGTAATGAATGATGTCAATACTAATAATAATACTCTATTTCAGATGGAGCTCATTGATAAGGAAACCTTCATACAAAGTCAACAAGGTGATATTTCCTTAAGAAAATTTTTTCATATTGCTCATTTAAATGATGTAAGGGTAGATGACAATGCTAAACACTGGTATACTATAAATAATGGGATATTAGTAAGAAACGATCAGGATGCTAATTCCTTAAAGAAACAGATTATGGTACCAGCTTGTTTTCGTCCATTTGTTTTAAGACACGCACATGACATTGAATGTGCTGGACATTTAGGTGTTGCTAGAACCAAGCAAAGAGTGTTGTCACACTTCTTTTGGCCTGGTATAACAAAAGACGTAAAACTATTTTGTCGTACGTGTACCACTTGCCAAAGCTTGGCAATTAGAAAACCAAAACATGATGCTCCTATTCAGGCATCTGATATATCTTTGCGGCCCTTCGCAAAGATGGCCATTGATATTATTGGCCCTTTAAAGGTTACATCAGCCAGAGGTCATCAATATGTTTTGACCTGCATTGATATGTGCACACGCTGGCCGGAAGCTATACCATTAAAAACCATTACTACATTGGATATTGCTGATGCACTATTTTTTGATTTTTAGCCGTATAGGTTTCCCTGAGAACATTTTATCAGATAGAGGAACCCAGTTAGTTTCTGATGCCATGAAACAGGTTATGGATATGTTTGGGATTGAGAGATCTCTTAGCTCAATTTATCACCCACAAGCAAACGGGAAAATAGAAGTTCTCAATAGATCCATCAAACAAATGTTACATAAGGTTACCATTAAATATCCACAAAATTGGGACATAGTTCTCCCCGCTATTTTATTTGCTTACATGGAAATAAGAAATGAACATACAGGATTTAGTCCATTTGAATTGGTTTTTGGGGCCAGACCAAGAGGCCCAATGTCAATATTAAAACAGCTATTAATTGGAGCTGAGATGAATGAAGAGGTTCAAACCTCATACCAATATGTCATCAACCTAAGGAAAAAAATAATAGACGCATGCCAAATTGCAGTAAACTCATCGAAAAGGCAAAACTGAGAGCGAGGTTATTTCTTAACCAAAACCGCAAATTACGCCAACTGTGGCCTGATGATGAAGCATACGTACTATTACCCAAGAAAGATAATAAATTATTGGTTTCATGGAGAGGACCTTACAGGATTGTGGAGAAACTGTCTGATGTCGATTATATTGTTTCAGTGGATGGAAAAGAAAAAAACGTTTTATATCAATATGTTACAGCAGTTTCATACACGTCCACCATATCTTAGACCAGTCTTTGAAGCTCTTGATGAATCTGTCACTCGTCACTCTTCTTTGGCTGTGATACAGGAGGAAAATTCTGATTTGACTAATGGGAATGATTCACTCTTAGTGTTACCTAGTATTCACTTCTTAGCTACTGAAAGTTGGAAAGATGTATCCTTATCTCCAACGCTGTCTTCTGTTCAGAAAGAACAAGCTACTCAATTGTTACTGTTTTTTGCTGATGTCCTTACTGATGTGCCAGGACATACCGATATCATCGAACATGATATCGTTCTTACTGATTTTCAACCTATTAAGTTGAAACCCTATCCTATACCTATACACTTACAGACTCAAGTGAATGAGGAATTAGAACAGATGTTGAAATTAAATGTCATTTCTCCATCTCATTCCCCTTACAGTTTTCCGATGGTCTTCATTCGGAAAAAAGATAAATCTATACGCATATGCATAGATTTTAGACGTTTAAATTAGGTGACCATAAATGACGCTGAACCACTCCCAGTGTTAGAGACTTTATTAGACAGGTTAGCTTCGGCTACATTCTTTTCTAAATTTGATCTTTCTAAAGGCTATTGGCAAGTGCCATTAACGGAGAAATCCAAGCCTTATACTGCCTTTGCTACGCCATTAGGTCTTTTTGAATTCAATTATATGTCTTTTGGCTTAGTTAACGCGCCTGCGACCTTCGTTCGCATGATGCGAAGACTCTTCTCCGATAGAGAAGATCTTATTACCTATATAGATGACATTTGTCTGTTTCATCAATCATGGGATGAACATTTAAAAGGTATTCAGTCCTTACTTCACACTTTACGTCTCCATAATTTAACTGCACGTCCATCTAAAACTAAAGTTGGATTTCAGGAGATTTCATTTTTGGGTTATAAGGTAGGAGGAGGTTTCTTGAAAACTGACGATACTACTATCTCTAGAATTCTAAACCTTGATGTGCCTAAGACAAAGAAACAGGTTAGAAGTATTCTAGGTCTGCTCAATTTTTATCGTAAATTTATCCCTAATTTTTCTGAAATTACATCTGTTTTATCGTCCCTTGTGAAAAAAAATGCGCCAAATAGAGTTATATTCAGTCAAGAATGTTATGTGACATTAAATTTATTGAAACAGTTATTTTCAAGATTGCCTATTTTGAGATTGCCTGTTCCTTCAAAACATTTTACCCTCAGAGTCGACGCCTCAAAATCATCAATTGGAGGTTCGTTGTTGCAGGAATGGAATGGCTGTCTGCATCCCACACTCTATGTTAGTAGAAAGCTCACGCCTACGGAGCAGAGGTACCCCATTATTGAGAGAGAGAGCTGTTGGCGGTGGTGTTTTGCTTTTCCAAGCTACAGCGCTACTTGCTGGGAGCAAGTTTTACACTGGAGACTGACCAGAGAGCTTTGTCATATTTGAAAACAGCACGCTTCAAGAACGAAAGAGCTGCCCGTGCCTCTCTGGCTCTCCAACCCAATGAATACCAGATAAAGCCTATCAAAGGATGCGTCAATGTCATCGCCGATGTTTTGTCCCGCTGTGTGAAACATCCACTGGTTGACGAATCAAAGGCTGCTTCAACACATTTATAATGACCAAACCCGCTTTGTGTGGCTGTTGTCAATTCTGAACTATAACGCATCTTAAACATGAGATCAACAGCTACAGAGACCATCCAGTGACAAGAGTGGTACATACTTCAGAAAATTTGCTGCCACAGTGCTTTGTCATGTACAGAAATAGTTTGCTAAACTACAAACAGTATGCCAAGCATCATGATGATGATGTTTTTTCGTATAACCGACGTCGACTAACATATTAAATCCTTTGCCATGTGCTTACTAATACAAGTATGCCAGAACTATACTGTTTTACAACATACAGTTTATAGAATGACTATTTTCCGGATATATTGGAAATGCTATTTATTCCAGACACATTCCGTGAATTATTCAAATAATTCTTACTTTATAATGGACTGCTACTTGCATAAAAAGGGAAACAACTAGAAAATGCCAAGGTCTCAAAATTCAAAGGGGACATAACAAAATAAATGTTTCATTACAACTTGGACTTTGATAATGTAGGACCCAGAGTTAATAACAGTGACTTTCAATTCTAGTCCTATTGCTGGGACGACAAACATGGACAGTCGAAATACATGAACTTATATATTGCAGTGAACTTCTTTATTACTACAGATGAAAATGACTGTGCATCTTCGATAATAATTTACAACTACGTGACAATTGTGATCTATGGAACTGTTTTCAGAAATAAGTGATTGAAAAATGAACTTCTTGCAAAAATCACTAGTAACATTAAATAAGTAATATCATTAAGTACTAAATATAATGTTAATTCATTTAAACCACAAGACGTTACATACCAAGTGTAATGAAGTAATTTAATGTGTGCATATATTACTTGATATATTTTCACATTACAGTGTATTAACATGATCAGTCATCCCATCAGACTACATTCATACACATAATCATAACTATTTTGACATAATGTCGCAGTCACTCATTATGAATTGATTTGTCTGCCTCATATGATCTATTATGTCTTTGATTGCTAATTATGCATGTCATTGATAAATAGGGAGACTTACATGACTGACATGACATAGAATGTTTGTTGACATTGTGTGCTGTATGAGTGCCTTGACTGACACATATTGACAATGTTTTTTTTTCGCACTGCCCTATTATTAATATGGTGACCTCACAGTAGTGTCAAAAGAGATGTCTCTGAAATAGACAATGGGTTTAGTGATCTTATCACTGGATTCCAGACCGTGTGTGTCTAATTGTCGATTGTGGAGCACGCATCTAGATGCTATATCAATGGGGATAGTTGTAGGAGATTCATGTGTCACCTGGTTACTCCAGTGAGTTTATAGATGTGCAATGGAAATAATAAAAAGTTCCTTTTCATTATTTTACTGCAGGGGGGAGTAAATGTTATGTCTAAATATCATAACATTGGTGGTCTACGATCACTTCCTTGTTTGTTGTTTACAGACGGTTCTCATGAGTTTCCGGAAGTGACGTCTTGACTGCTGCTCAAGAATAGTAGCAGACGTGAGCGTGTTAATCTGGGACACGAAGGCGTCTTTGCCTAACATTCCGCTTGTGTCTTTTGACCAGTATGCATGGCTAATGTCCGTTAGGACTAGATTTTAGAATATGTCCTTCGTTGGAGGAATATGATTACCACACCTGCAAGATGTATAGTACCTGCACTGATTTATGCCTGCAGTACTTATTAATGTCAGTTTAAATTAAGCAGTGTGTGTGGAATTCTGTGCACGTAAGTTTTGACAGGACAGTAGAGACATGTGCCTAGAAAGCTTCAATGTCGAATCCTACTCAATATGGAGTATCTGTGATTAAACGTATTAACTGTCAAAAGCTGTTAGGCCTTAGTGTCTGAGTACCTGTGTTGCGGGCCAGGGAGTATCGAATGTTTGGCCATAATTAATATTCCATAAATACTACAATGGAGTCTATAAGGATAACCCTGGAAGGGAACTCAGCAGGCCAAGATTTCTAATAAAGAGTGTCCAAGCATTGAGCTTAATGCACTGAGAGAACAGGACGTCTGTGGGACTGTTCCTGAAGAAGATAAATAATATATACAGTAGATTTTCCCCGCAACACATATCTTTCCCTCAAAACAGGGAACCACCTGTGAAATCTATTTTCTATACCTTTTATCGCGTATCTGTCGACATCCACTCTACTTAGACGGGACAAATAAAACAATTAACCTTTCGTGCGACAGTCACGTCTCCCATATATGGCAATAAAACATCCAGTGCCTGGTGTACGAACTCACCAACACATCTGCAAACTCATACGACAATGTGTATCCGATGTAACAACATGTTACTCTCAGATAAAGTAATATCTACGTGAAAGTCGGATAGGAAACGATTATGTCATTCGTGTCTATCAAACATGTGTTGCACAGACGAGTAATCTTGTTATCTGTCGCTTGAGCACACAACTCTACGCGAAAACTAAGCAGACCAATATGGGTTTTATCTGCGATAATCTCAGCAAAGCTGTGCCGCGCTTAGCAAATGTGATATATTATCACCAACAAGGAATGTCAAATGTTTTGACAATATCACGTATCTGCTACATAACAGAGAAAGAAAAAAGTGCTGACCATGGAAAAGCGCGTAAATAATCAGTACAACAAATGTAACTGATTACTGCCGTAGTGAAAGAGAGATCGAGAAGGGGTCGCCCCAAATTCATCTCGTCACACTTGGGATAGGTGATTATAGATAACAGCAATCTTGACATTTTAATGAGTGAGCGAAAATCTAATAATAGAAGACTTGACAAAATAGACGGAAACCACGATTTCTTGTATGGGAAGTGGTTGTTTAAATTTTCAAAAAGTATGAGCCACGTAGAAAATTCCATAAACACTACTCTATCATTACATGTACTTTGAATGACATTGGTTTGGCAATTCAAGTTGTTATATACAATCGCTCTGATTGGGAGTTGCCAAGTAGCAGACAATAAGAGTGCGTGGTGAAGTCTGAAATATAATGTAGAACATTTTAGACATACGACACTGCATTCTCGAAATCGTCAAGTAGACAGCTCGGACTGAAGCCATGAAACAATAGACGTAAAGATTTTGACTTTAAATAGGAACAGACTTAGAGGAACACTTCTGAACACTACAGCAAGAAAACCCTAAGTAATTCATACAGAAACCGGACTTATACAAGACTTACGCACAAAGTCGCAGAGGGATTTTTACTAGAACTAAATACCTTGACGTGTGTTCCCGGCATCTATATCAAGTTGCCAAGACTATTTACCAGAGCAAGCAGTCTAAGATTCCTGGTTACTAGGGTGAGTTGTAATATATTTCTTATACTTTGAATTTGACATGTTTATACTTGCTAGTGGTGTTAAAGATTCATACTAGGCTGGCAACCTCAGCATGTGAAAAGGATACATTCATGAACCACCACAGCAAGCGCTGGTGATTGTTTCATAGTAGTTCTCACGGAAGAACCAAAAGCAGAGGTAACTCCTGACTCCGAATGGCGCAGGGAGTGAGTGATGATTACATCAACCTATGCATAGTTGTATATTATCATTTTGTGAATGCATGTAAACGTAATATGTTCCTTCAGGCACATGCCCCTGCTGCTGTCCAGTCACAAGTTGTTCATTAAATTAACTGACATACTGGTGATATTTCATCACATGCCCTGAGTGATACGATAAACGCTCAGGGAGAGTAAAAAATCTGAGAAAACAAACGGCTGACGGACAGTGGGAAAAGTGCCTGATAAACATCAGGAACACAAAGACTTAGCAGCGGAATTTGTTCTTTTATTCCCTCTAAAGTTTGTGGTACCAGCACGAGGCGACCCGACTATTTGCTGTACTACCATTCTGTGGCTCAAAGCTTGTAATTAGCACTTGAAACCTACATTCCACGGGTTGTGAAGATTCTTGCCTTGACCAGGGGCGTTTACTTCCTGACTGATCTGGAAACGTGCCTAACCACAAAGACGATTCTATGGAACCAGCAGCATCGGCACTTTAGCATTTTGGCAAGTCCCATTTTTAGCCGGAGAAGCAAGGAACTTTATTTTATAAAATTAAGCTTATGAAAGCCGATGTATTCCATGATGAGCCTTACTGTTTATTAATCACCAGTTCTTATTTATTTACACGTATTAAAGTAATTGATCATTAAATTTGTATATGTTGTTTTTTACAAATTCATAACTGTATTAATTATTACAAAGAGAAGTTCACACATGTGAATAAGTTTTCTAATATATATAGTTATATCGACATCTAAAGAGCCAATAAGAGCAATAATAATAATAATAATCAGCAGAGGAATTTTACTGTTAATTCAGTTGGGGGCTTGAACGAGCTAATATTATATCTCTCCACAAAAGGCGCGGGAAAGATAAAGAGTTAACGTGCTCAGAAACACTCAGCATTGTTCTCGATTTCTTAGATATCTTGTGGATACCACCTGGAGGTAGAAGCATCATCATCCTTCTATCTGCATCTCTGCCAAGAGTAATCTTGTGCGAAGGTAGATACCTTTGAAGACCCACATTAGATACTCTTGGTTTTGGCCACTGTTGGACCACTACTGCAGAGAAAACGTGAGGCAACCCGTGACAGGCAGGTAGGTTTCTTACTTTTTAAATTTTGCCAGGGCAGCCTACTTTTTACTATATCCAACAGTCAAGGGATTATTAACGTGCACAACTTGCACACAGGACCTGTAATTTTTCGCCCTTATCCGAGAACGCTAGGCATCTGATCTCATAACCCAGGAGATCAGAGGGGAGTATGAAATCATTAGGAACTACTGCACTGGTTTTGAAAAACAATTTCCATCAGTTACATTGTCTATGCTGGGAGTGAACCCAGTACCTTTAGAATTAGAGGCGGACGCCGTACCTCTGAGCCACTCCGACCCCGGAGGGTGATGATGATGAAGATGATTGCACGAAAGAAGATAGGGAACACAATGTTTGCATAAGCGTGAATAAGGGAGAGTATATATGAGAATATATATGTAGAATCAAACATACATCTTGCCGGCAACATAAATACGCGTAGAACTGGAGAAACAGAGAGTGTTGTTAAAATAAGAACGTAAGAGCAAAGATAATCTTCTTTTGCTTTGGGGAATATACCGAGATCAAAGACATCAAGTCCAACCAAAAAGTTTAGGAATCTTTAACTCAAAAGTCAAGTCAGTCCTACTGTATAACTCAAAAGTCAAGTCAGTCCTATTGTATAACTCAAAAGTCAAGTCAGTCCTATTGTATAACTCAAAAGTCAAGTCAGTCCTATTGTATAACTCAAAAGTCAAGACAGTCCTATTGTATAACTCAAAAGTCAAGTCAATCCTCATGTATAACTCAAAAGTCAAGTCAGTCCTATATAACTCAAACAACAAAAACAACCAAGAACGAACAGATTGCCTGAAATGTTTGCATGCGTAGAATAGAAGACATTGAAGTGGTAAGACAAGATCGAGCATCCGATTGACAGAGTGGTTAGAGCGCTGGTCTCTCGCGGCAAAAATGACGGGTTCGATTCATGGTATTATCACGCTCCAGTCTACCCAGCTGTAAATGGGTACCTGACTTTGCTCTTGAGTTAGGGCAGGAAAAGACAGCGAGGAAGGGAACTGGTCACTGTCGTAATTTTTGATAAGATAGGTCTGAGATATTTATGGCCCCGTCCGAGCAGAGGTGATAGTGTTAACTATCTGAGAGTAAGGTGTAAGAAATATTTTTATTTTTCACGAGGGTGATAGTGTAAGAGAAAGAACAGTCTCTGGATTGAGTAATTGCTCTAATCCAGCCTATCTTTACGACTATATTTAAATCAGACGCACTTTCTCCCCTTGTACAAAATACAAGTTACACTACACTCATGTACACACAATTTTGTGACAAATATATATATATATATATATATATATATATATATATATATATATATATATATATATATATATATATATATATATATATATATCTTCTTCTTCTTCTTCTTCCGTCCTTAGCCACCGACCGTCAAAGCAGTCAGTGGCCATTACGCCTAGTGGCGCCTTAGGGCAACAGCAGATAGGTTTTCTTTGCCATTGTTTCCCATCACGCCTATTGGCGTCTTTAGGGCAACGGCAAATCAATCCATTTGCTGTTGTTTCCGTAATCGAAGTGACTGGCAAACGGGTGATCAGCCCGTTGGTATATATATATATATATATATATATATATATATATATATATATATATATATATATATATATATATATATATATATATATATATATATATATATATATATATATATATATATATATATATATATATATATATATATATATATATATATATATATATATATGCACACACGTGAAAACAAACTATGGATAACATATAAGGGCAGGGGTTGACCAACACGATAACTAAAGGTTTATTACGTTTATTATCAATAGAAAATCACAACGTTAAGCCTTTACATCAATAATATATAGTTAACAGACAAGACGAAAAAAATTATCTCAATAGGCCCTCCCCTCTGGTAAAGGAAAACAAAGAAGATCCTAACAGAGGTAATTAACCCAAAAGATCAAATTTAACAGTAAGGTATGAAATAGTCAGTATGGGAAAAGAACAGGTTGCTAATTTAATCTGTCCCGTGACTACTCAGATTTGTGAGAAAGAAAAAGAAAATTAGTATACTGATGGTAACAAACTAAATAAGTTTCTTTCTTTCCGTTCACTCACTTAACACATACAGTGGCCACTTTCAGATTTGCTTACCCAATAGTTGTCGCAGGCATTCCATGGAATTAACTCTAACAGGTACTAATACTATTCAGAGTCATATTCTTTGTCAATTTCAGCCCCAGACTATCCAGTTTGCTGACTGTTATTTACAGGTAGTCGCTGAAGTTGATGCGTTAATTATTTTCCAGGATATTCCTCTTTTCACTGCAGTTAGTTGTTTGGGATAAGTTTTCTATGTGGTGGCACCGTCATAGGAATTAATATATGTATATTGTTCCGGTGTTGTCTAGCCTCAGGTGGCTGAGACACTCTGTGACGTGATGAAAAAATTAAAGAA
Organism: Oreohelix idahoensis; assembly: GCA_024509875.1. Classification (NCBI taxonomy): domain Eukaryota; kingdom Metazoa; phylum Mollusca; class Gastropoda; order Stylommatophora; family Oreohelicidae; genus Oreohelix; species Oreohelix idahoensis. Next base: position 66,619 of record JAMPIV010002353.1, read on the forward strand.
TGATACTCATCGGCTGTTCTCTGAGGTGATGGCCGAGTATGACCAGTGAGTTCTCTTGAGTGTAATCCAGTAGAAAAACCTACTGTCATATGTTAAAAAAATAGTGATATGAATTCTGCCACAGCAGGCTAGAAATATTTATATAGAAGAATTTCTGGTACTGTTCTGTTCCAGTTATAATTTAAAAAGATTATTGTTAGTGTTCTTGTTTTTGACCACTCTCATGGATGGAGAAGATGGACCGCACAGGGTCACAACACGAAGATTCAACAACAATAATCTCTGGATGGTTTTAAGAACATAAGACCGTAAGACCATAAGACCGCTAGATCGCAGGGTTATGATCAGCCTAGATGTAGGAACAAATACAAACATTTTAACAATATTATAAATATCCTAATCTAACACGATTTTAGGTAGGACCTCTTTAACCACTCCGTTATTAAATTATATTTTACACACACGTATCTAGCTTATCTTATCGCTTTTAATACGTGATATAGACCCTTAGTCATTTACAAAATTACACATAATGAATAGAAGTAAATTTATTTCCGTCAATTATCAATCGCCTAGCGTCTTATAATTAATTAAAGCATTTCTTACTGGGGAATAACGAGTAATTAAATTTACGTTTACAGCTGGAACAATTAGCTATGTTATTTAATACGTCATTCAATTAACACAAAAAATCCCAGTGAAATATAATGAAACTTTAACACGTTACATACCTTAAATGCTAATATATATATTTACCGCAACACAGAAAAATTGACTATCTTCACGATTATAAGTAATATCTCTTGTAAGATGGCTCTTATAATATCCGAGCTAGATATTTCCCAAAACATTCTGCAGCAACTTATAACTGAGTTTTGAGTGGATGGGCATATATCCAGAAATGCTGGTCTTTTCCCCCTTAGTGCGAAAATTCACACCTACGGCCATTTTAGGGCAAATCTACTGTTCGATTCCTGATTTAAAGGTTTTCTGCACACCTTTGCCGACCACAAAGACGCTTGCTAGCGAGCAGACGTCTTTTGATCCCGTCTCTAATTGCGTCCCCTGGGAAACGTGAACAAACGAATGTGGTCGGTAAATGTGGTTATCGCCCCTTTTTTGCATTCGCTTAATTCCCCCTGTCAGATGTAACCAATCAAAGGTACGTCTTCTGTCTTATCGCCCTTGATTCTACAATTAACGACCCTATCTCTTCCTATACGCGTTTATTGTCTGAGCTGTCACTATTCAACGATTTCCCAATCGCTCACGTGATAATATAGTTAACGGCTCTAGTTTCATCGCGCTTCGGGCAACCGCACTTGGCCCGTCCCCTTTTTAAGGAAAGACAGTTAGAGATCTGAAAAGCTGTTTTGATAGCGCGTGAAAGAAGACAGGTAGGCGTGGCTAAACTATAAGTAAGACAGCTAACGAAATGGCATGGCTTTTGCGCAATAACCCGTGTATGCTAATGAGGAAAGCAAAGGTGGGGAACCCACATTGTACGAGTTGCTCGAAAAAAGAATGAGGGGTGCCGGTGGGAATAAAGAGGACTGATCAAGTTGGTTTATTCTCATACTCTGTCACAGTCACCTCATCTCTCGATGCTGGACCAAGTATAGTGAAGTCTCTAACACTTCATCCCCTAAGGCAGTATCTGCTATGGGACTACCTTTACCTTACATTATTTAAGACAAGATCACTAATGTGGAACCGATGACAAGATCACTAATGTAGAACTGATGACAAGATCACTAATGTGGAACTGATGACAAGATCACTAATGTGGAACTGATGACAAGACCACTAATATGGTACTGATGACAAAATCACTAATGTGGAACTGATGAAAAGATCACTAATGTAGAACTGATGACAAGATCACTAATGTAGAATTGATGACAAGACCACTAATATGGAACTGATAACAAAATCATTAATGTGGAACTGATGACAAGATCACTAATGTAGAACTGATGACAAGATCACTAATGTGGAACTGATGACAAGATCACTAATGTAGAACTGCTGACAAGATCACTAATGTGGAACTGATGACAAGATTACTAATGGGGAACTGATGACAAGATCACTAATGTGGAACTGATAACAAGATCACTAATGTGGAACTGATGACAAGATCACTAATGTAGAACTGATGACAAGATCACTATTGTGGAACTGATGACAAGATCACTAATGTGGAACTGATGACAAGATCACTAATGTGGAACTGATGACAAGATCACTAATGTGGAACTGATAACAAGATCACTAATGGGGAAGTGATGACAAGATCATTAACGTGGATCTGATGACAAGATCGCTAACATGGAACTGATGACAAGATCACTAATGTGTAACTGATGACAAGATCACTAATGTGGAACTGATGACAAGATCACTAATGTGGAACTTATTTCAAGATCACTAATGTGGAACTGATGACAAGATCACTAATGTAGAACTGATGACAAGATCACTAATGTGGAACTGATGACAAGATTCACTAACGCGTTAAACTGATGACAATATCACTAATGTGGAACTGACGATAAGATCACTAATGTGGAACTGACGACAAGATCACCAATGTCGAACTGACGGCAAGATCACCAATGTGGAACTGACGACAAGATCACCAATGTGTAACTGACGACAAGATCACCAATGTGGAACAGACGACAAGATCACTCACGTAGAACTGATGACAGGATCACTAATGTGGAACTGCTGATGAGAACCAGGCAAGTGCCAGTAGAAACAAAGATAAGATGATGGCCATGGATAAAACACTTACTGAGGAAACTTGTTAATATCATTACAAGGCAGTCCTTATTAAGCAGAGGTAGACCGGAAGCCCATGGAGAAGAAAGCTGGAGACAGTAATGAGAAGGATGAGGAAGAGGTGGAAAAACCTTAAGCTGATGACACGTGACAGGAAGACTTGGAGCTGATGACACGTGACAGGAAGACTTGGAGCTGAAGATACGTGACAGGAAGACTTGGCTGTTGAAGGTCTATGCTCCTTGCGGAGTTAAAGGGTAATAAATAAATGAATGAATGCTTGAGAATAATGTATGAAAGAGTGTTCAGCCCAGAGCCTGTGTGAAAGAGAATGTGTGAGAGAGAATGATAGACAGACGAGAATGCGTGAGAGAGAACGAGAGAGACAGAGAGAAAGAAATAAAGAGAATGTGTTTTGTGATATACAAACATTGTGTGTGTAACAGACCAAGCAAGAAGCGCCATTATGAAGAAGTACAAAACTAATCAACAATTGTCAGAGTCGCAGCTCTGTCAGTCACTCACTTATTCACACAACTGAGGCGTTATTCACTCATGTAGAAGCGGCGGACTAATTTAGTTAATCTAGAATTGAATTAGTTTTCATTACTTTTTTCCGGGAACTCTTCTCTAGTCTAGGCCAAGTAATAGTCAGTCTGGGTTAAAGTATACCTCTGTTAATTTCTTCCTTGTCCAAGAATTCCTTATTATTTGTAGTGCGGTTAATTTCTCCCGCGTTAATTTATTCTCAATGACTTGTTAATTTCCCCTGTTTCCTTGTATTTTCTATTGCGTGTACATGTGTTAATTTCTCCTTTGTTCCTGTATTCTACATTGCGTGTACCTAAATAAAAAAATAAAAAAATAGTTTATGAAGATTAGATTTACTGTTAGGTGCACAAAAAAGTATAAAATAATATTTTACGAACACAGATTAATCGAACAGTCGGAAAAGTTTCCATTCGTTGAATTATTATTATTATTAAAATTATTTATTTATTATTTTTGGCTCATGACTAGAACCAAACAGGACGTATCAGTGGAACAAGAGAAGAAGGCCCAGTGACAACGTTTGCAACATGCATTATACAATAATAACTTACTGTCAATTATATTTCAACTGAAGGATATAACCACCGCTACCTCAGCCAATGCCGAAACAGGCGGCGAATGTTAGGTTGTGCTTTAGACTGGGAGTCTCATTTCAGCAGTACTTCTTCCAGATGTGCATGCACCACTTGGTTGTGTGTGACATGCCTTTATCTTAGAAGGCGAATTATCATGAACAATATATAATGCACAGAACTCAAATGTATTTGTACAAAATAGAACATTGACAACGTGAGTTCAATACCGAATCTAAGTCATATTTTGTAAATAACATTTTCTCTCAAACGTAATCTTATTTTATTTCTCCCAATTTTCTGTCATATTTTGAGAGTTAAAAGATAATAAGGTGCAAGGCTTCTTAAGATGCTGTAAAGGGGTGCGAAGCTTCTGTAATTGGGTGCGAGGCTTCTTAAGATGCTGAAAAGGGGTGCGAGGCTTCTGTAAAGGGGGGCGAGGCTTCTTAAGATGCCGAAAAGGGGTGTGAGGCTTCTGAAAGGGGTGCGAGGCTTCTTAAGCGGCTGTAAAGGGGTGCGAGGCTACATTTGGTGCAGTAAAGGGGTGCGAGGCTTCTTAAGATGCTGAAAAGGGATGCGAGGCTTCTGTAAAGGAGTGCGAGGCTTCTGTAAAGGGGTGCGAGGCTTCTTAAAATGCTGTAAAGGGGTGCGAGGCTTCTTAAGATGCTGTAAAGGGATGCGAGGCTTCTTAAGATGCCGTAAAGCGGTGCGAGGCTTCTTCAGATGCTGTAAGGCGGTGCGAGGCTTTTTAAGAAGCTATAAAGGGGTGCAGGACCTCTAAAAGGTTCAGAAACACTGCATTACGGAATACAAACTGTTACAGAAACGGCCGCTTGCATGAAAGTGCTTTGGCGCAGACGTCCTAACAGGAAACCAGGTGCAGTGATAGACCCGTATTTTGTAAGGCGCTCAAGTGAAATAATGATTGTTTAACTTTCTTAGTTATGTCACTTCCAGGATGAAGTTCCATTCATTCATTAATTCATTCATAATCGTTCCTTAACCTAGAGAACACAGTCCATCAACAAACGTTTGCTAAGTCATCATGTCATGTGACATTAGAGCAATATCTTTCTACGTCTCCCTCATTGTAGTTTGTCTCCAGTTCTCTTCTTCATGTATTTTTCATGCTATCGCTACTTCTCTTACCCCGGGTGTTCGGGGTCTATAATGGGTTCGGGCCCTGACGTCTCACCTACATTAATGGATGTTGACACGAACACACAGACTCGCATATCCAGGTACAGTGATCGCTGCGGAAGCTACTGTCTTGCAGTAAGCTTCTAGCATATGGCTTCTCCTGCACAAACATGTCCATCGCAGCACCTTCACGTGGTGACCCCGTTCTCACAGAGTTTGCTATGGGGGCGACCGAGTGCCTGGCGGTATAACCGAGTCGGGAGTAGTGTGGGACACCCTAAGGTGCAGGCACAATACACACCGGCTAGTGGACCATGCTCTGGCCAGGACCAACTCAAACCCACGCATGGGTTAAATGCTACTTTTTCTCTTATCCACTTGCCTACCAAACCACTCTCTGTCCAATCCACGATAAACCACAACCTTGTTCCCAAAGTGGTGGTGGTAAAACATAGGTCTTTACCTAGAAGGGATCCGGGCCCTATGTCCTAGCTGCAGCGAGAGTGCCATGAAACATGACATTGCACTCATAGTCAGAATTTGTCCAACTCCTGAGATACATGAAGCGAAGCCACTAAAACTCAATGGAAATTTAGAACCACGGTGCTGGCGGAAATCGTGAAGGCATAGGATGCAGGACGTGACACAGCCACAGCAAAAGCTCAGCCACAGAACGAAGAAATGAGGCCTGCATCATGAGTGCCTGTGACTAGCGGGGAATGCATCTCTGTGAACCCCATCTGAACCCCCCAAAGCGAAGAGATCTCTTGAACCGAAGAGGTGAGTTGCCAAACAAATCAGCCCAACACTCACGGACAAAGACAGAAAGAATTGTACTCTTTGGAAGGGAGATGCCTGCATCAAACACCCAATACCTCAATTTCCAGTCAAACAACATATTCCATACGAGCTCGGGCGTCGCCTCGGATACCAAGACCCGCGCAAAAGAGTTAAACCCCGTGCTCCGTGTGAAAAATCAGCAAAAGGGAATTTTAACATTTTACAGCTAAATATAGCTGGTCTGCAAAACAAGGCAATCGAGCTTACAAAAATACTACACGAACTTCATGTACATGTAGCCCTTCTCCAGGAAACAATACTTCCACGGAGACAAATTAACATCATGGGTTATACACAGTACAAATGTGAATGCTGAAAGTGTCAAGGCATCATGACCTTAGTCAGAAATGATACCCAAACAACAGTAACCAACAACCCTGCTGCAGATATTGACCAACAAATAATAAAACTATGGGGCAAAGATAACACTAAGCACCAGTGGCGTATTCCCTATGAGTGCTGTGCGTGCTGCGCACACCTATGCCCGAAGGAAAATAAAAATTTAATTTATTATTCTATGAAATATTTATCTTCTAAAGTTCTGATTTCGGACCGCACGCATCAGGATAACGGATTTTCCCGCATAGAATCTACGAGTATATCTAGTTTCAGTTTCCCAGACGCGTTTTATAGTGCAGTTTTTATTGGTTGGTTACAATCGCCCGAAGTTTCTCGGGTAATTCCGTCACAATGCGTGCTGCACCTTTCGGATTCACGTCTGAAAATTGGTTTGTGTGGATCGGGGTCATGGCCAGATACGTCAATACAATACGAACATGCGTGCGGTGGTCTTGCAGCTCTCGAGTTGTAAAAATCGGCTGTGTCCGTCCAGTGTTTTTTGTGATTAATTTTTGTTAGTTGCCGGGAATGCAGATTATTACAGTGACAGTGAGTTTCAAGTTGTAAGTTAATTAGTATTTCGGAGATAATTGACAAATACCCCTAATAACTATCGTTGCGTAATTGAATATAGTTGGTTTTTAAATTAAGAGGGGAAGAAGTTAAATAGTAGGCGTACATATTCATTTTAAGTAGCAGCACGCCTAGCTCGCATTACCAGGATATGCCACTGCTAAGCACACGCTACACAACATTTATTGTCCCCCGAATTCATCAAAATGTCTGCCTGAGTTTGAGCCTATGCTAAAGAAAACTGTCATAGCTGGCGATTTTAATGCCCACTTTCCAACTCTGTGATACCGACAGTTTAACAGTAGAGGTCTAGAGATTGAGGAGCTGTGCAATAGTACCAATTTAATGCTTCTGCAGAGCTTGGAAACTCCACCAACACTCTTATACAGGGCACATGGCACGACCAGCCAGCCCGATCTGACATTTGTTTCAGCTGATATAGTTGAAAGCAGTATCATCAAAGTCTTGGAAGATGTGGGAAGTGACCACCGCCCTGCTTTAACTACTATTTTAACACCACAGATGACGCGGAAGTTTTGGGGTAAACCATCCTGAAACTTCAGGAAAGCAGACTGCGACCACTGTCACGGGTTGCCTTCCCTTGCTCTGCAGTACTTGTCCAAAAGTAGCCAAAACCTAGAGTATCTAATGTGGGTCTTCAAAGGTGTCTACTGTCACACAAAATTAGTCTTGGCAGAGTTGTAGATAGCAGGATAATGATGTTTCTACCTCGAGGGAGTATTCACAAGACATTTCAGAAGTCAAGAACAATGCTGAATTAGTCTGAGCAAGTTAACTTTTTATTTGACCCGCCGCCTTTTGTGAAGATGGATATTGTATGATTTAGCTCGTTCTAGCCCCCAACTGATTTAATTCAGTGAAATTTCTCGTTTCTGTCTGTTGTGCTTCAGAGAGATTGTCACCGAATTTTACATCTTGGAAAGATTCTGTTTGTTGCAATGGATACTCCATGCAACTGTCGTCATCTTCCTTATCTTAAGTCACTATGGCGACCGCCAGGAGATGTTCGGAGGACGGCACCGGTCTTTCCAAATATTTTTTAAGCACATTTACGTGGTAGACCTTCTCCTTTCCTTTAATAGAGATCTTGTAGTTAGTTCGTGAGATTTTTTTAAGGACGGTAAACGGCCCTTGCCCTCCGATGCGTAGTTTAAAGCTTCCGGTTGGCAGTAACAACAAAACTTTCTCCCCTGGTTGGAATTCTCTCTCTTTCGCTGCTTTATTATATCGTTGAGCGTGCTTTGCGTGTGCTCGCTTAAGGTTGGTCGTTGCTAGATACCATCCTAGTTGTAACCTTTCCTTAAGTTCCGATACATATTTACTGGCTGAGACGACTGTCTCGTCAGCCTTCTGGTATGTCAGGGACCGAAGTAAGGCTTCTAGCGGCCCCTTAATAGGTCTGCCGAATAAAAGTGTAGCTGGTGGGAATCTTGTAGATGCCTGTGAAACTTCCCTGTAGGCGAATAAGGCTGCAGGAATGAAAAGGTCCCAATCTTCAGGTTTCTCTTGTCCCAGCTTACGGAACATCATGGTGAAGCTGCCGTTGAAGCGCTGCACGAGCCCATTTCCGGTCGGATGGTAGGGGCTTGTGTGGATGTGCTTGGCCCTCAAGATCTTAAAGATCTCCTCCATTAACAGGCTACGGAATCTGGATCCGTTATCCGTCAAAACGTGTTGACGGAATCCCAACCGTGTACAAATTTGCACTAGGGCTTCTGCGACATGCTTGGAATCCGTGCATGTTAGCGGTATAGCTTCGGCCCACATAGTGCATGTGTCGACTAAGGTCAGGATAAACCTGTTCCTTCTTTTAGTCCTTTCTAGGGGTCTTAAAATGTCGACAGCAACCCGTTCAAATGGTGTCCCCACTATTGGCATTTCACCCATGGGAACTGGGGGTGTCCAATGCTTGGGTGCCACACGTTGCACTGGGCGCAGGATTTCACGTATCTGATAATAGTATATGAATATATACTAGAGGTTCTGGATCATACGTAGGCCTTTCTCTCGGTAATGATTAATTCAACTATGAATTTGTCAAAATCAACATAAACAAATTTAATGATCAATTACTTTGAAACAAATGTAAATAAATATGACTGGTGATTATGAAAAATAATTACGTTTCTTCACCAAAAAGGTTTTAGGCTTGATGAATTTAGCAAAATAATGTTCAGTTATTTTGGCCTGTTAAAATTGTGACTTCCCAAATGCTGTAGTGCCGATGCTGCTTTTTCGTAGATTCGTCTCTGTGTGAGGGCACGTTTCCAGATCAGTTCAGGAAGTAACCTCTCCGGGTCAAGGCAAGAACCTTCAAGTGTCGATCTCAAGCTTCGAACCACAGTCTAGTAGTACAGCAAATGGTCTCTCTGGGTCGTACCGCAAGTAGTCGGGTCGCCTCGTACCGGTACGACAAACTCAATAATTGAGAAATCTTAGACTTTATGCTCAGTAGAATAGTCTTGGTAACGTAACACAGATGCCTCGAACACACGTCTGGGGTATTATTTCTATTTCTGAATCCCTCTATGACTTGTGAGAGGTCCTGTAGAATTCCGGGTTCTGTATTAATATTGGCGGGTTTTCTCCTGATGTACATAGATGCTTTTAATACCTGTTGTCCGGTCTTATAAATTCAGAATCCAAATCTATTCTTTTCTGTGGCAAGGGCTGCGCTGTCACAGTTGACGGTTTCTGGAATGCAGTGCAGTATGTCAAACCTTTCTACGTTATATCGTAGGTTCCCGGCCCACGCATCCACCTGGCATTTTCGACAAAACTCCCAATCAGCGCGATTGTTTATTGGCGCCTCAAATGCCAGCTAATACATTCAAAGTACATGTTATGAAAACCTTTCCTCATGTAGCATTTTGTATGACTCAGGCGTTTGAAAATTTCAAGCAGTCATCCTCCGTATATGGAGTGCATAGAGTTGCTACATCCGACAGTTCTTGGTAATTTTGTCAAAGTCTACTCATATCACACTTCCTGCTCACTCTTCCAAATGTCTTCCAAGATTGCGTTTATCTCCAATCACCTAACCCTGCTGTCGAGTCGGAAGTGATTGTGAAATCTTACGGAAACACTTCATGCTCACATTTACCTGGAGTCAATGTGGTATTATCACGTTTTAGTGATTCAATTAATCTCTCAGGAATGGGCGATACCCTTGTCTGGCCCTGTCGTGCATCGAAGCGTGAAATGTGAACAATGACATTAGGGAAAAAGAATGTGCTAACAATTGATAAATGGACATAATTCAGCACGCACAACAAATGTAGTTCAATAATGTCCGAGAGGACAAGAGAGCACACAAATTATGCCACAACCGCTACGGCCGAGAAACCGATGCTGGGCTCAGTCAAATCATTAATACTATCTGCAACAACATATGTACCACAATCCTAGCAGCCGCCGAAAAGTCCATCCCAAGGAGGAAGCACAAGAAGTATAAACCTTACTGGACATCTGAACTAGCTGAAGCAGTCAAAGAGAGGAGAGAAGCCAGGAAAAAGCTGAAAAATACCCTACCATCTTAAATAAAACAGAGTACAACAGGTGGACAGCAAAAGTAAGTTATGTCACCAAGAAGAATAAGAGGGAAACGTGAAAAGACAATTGCAACAAACTAGATCTAAAAAGAGAAGGGAATAAAGTTTGGAGACTCCTGAGTAACCTCGAGGGAAGCAAGAAAAAGACGAACCCAACACCTATGGTGGATGAAAGTGGTGATGAAGTAACATCAAACAGCAAGAAAGCCGACTTTTTCAACAATTTTTATGCCAGTGTAAATTAAACACATCAGATAAAGAAACTAGATGAAGTGCTCCTAAAAAACACATCAACGTTATACGTAGATCAGAGCAATATGGCTGCGTTCGACGATCCGTACAGCCTACAAGAACTGAGAATGGCACTACGGAAACTGGCCAAAAACAAAGCTTCAGGACCAGATAAAATTAAAAATGAGATGATTTGTCAACTACGGCCAAAGGCAAAAGAGACACTTCTATGGCTCACCAATAGAACGTGCAACGAGGGACAGTTACCACCGGCATGACTAACAGCAACCATCATACCCATTTTGAAGAAAGGGAAACCACCGGGAACACCAAGAAGTTATAGGCCTGTATCCCCCACTTCATGCTTAGGCAAGCTGGTCGAGAGAATGGTAAACAACAGATTATACTGATGGTTGGAAAGCTGGAACCTTCTTGACAACAACCAGGCAGGCTTCAGACGTAAGTGCCGCACAGGTGACCCCCTTTTCAGGTTCATAGAGAATGTGATGGATGGCTTCCAAGAGGGGACAAGCACGATAGCTGTGTTCATCGACCTTGAGCAAGCCTAAGACAGAGTTTGGAGAAATGGACTTTTGCTGAAGATGAGAAGAATGGGAATTGGAGAGAAAATGATTAGGTGGATACATGCTTTCCTAACAAATAGAACCATAGTTACCAACTATGCTGGTGCAATCTCACGACAAAGAACACTGGTAAAAGGGCTGCCCAAGGCTCTCCTTTAAGTTGCACCCTCTTCCTCATCTTCATCAATGACCTTGCCAAACACCTGAATGTGTCGAAGGCGCTGTTTGCTGATGACCTTGCCATTTGGACTACTGATAAATATCCCATTCTGGCAAAAGCCAAGATCAACAGAGCTCTCCTTACAATGTCAGTATATCGTGAACTGTGGAAACTTAAAATCAATACGCAGAAAACTGTATACACCATTTTCTCCAGCAGCCACAAAATAGCAACAAAAACCCATCAACATCAAACTGATTGGGGAAATACTAACAAGAGGAGTCCCTAATCTATCTAGGAGTAAAACTGGACAGACAATTGAAACTAGATGGACATATTTACAACCTCAGGGAAAAAGCATGTAAGCGCCTAAACCTCATCAAATGGCTAGCTAGTACAAATTGGGGAGCGGATAAACAAACTTTTCACCAACATTACCTCGGCTATGTAAGATCAGTGATAGATTATAACCTCCCCCTCCAGACCATTGTGAGTGCAAACACCATGTGGATCGTGTGCAGAACTAAGCTCTCAGGTTAATTTGTGGAGGGATGCGATCAACACCCACAGCTGCATGTGAGATAGTTGCCAATATAGAGTCGCTGGATATCAGGCGTAAATAAGCACTGACTGAAGCTGTAGAGAGATACAGGAGACAAGAGAAAGACCATCCAAATAAAGAACTGATCGACACTTGGAAACAAACAAGAAGACTGAAACAACTATCTGATCCTGGACATAGCCAAAGAGGAAAACGATAAACTTTATCTCCCACAAGAGAGAGAAATTGAGACAAATACTTTGGACCACCCCCTTGGGAGAACTTCCACCAACCAACTGTCAAAACACAACTGATAGATAAAACGGCCAACAAGGAAACACTACCCACAGTCTAGAAGACGTGTGCCTTGGATACCATAAACAGCTACTCAACATCAGCAATCCAGGCCTACACAGATGGTTCGGCTTTCAAAACCACCTCTTTGGCAGGATATGGCGTGTGAATATGGTACCCGGATGGATCCTCTTATGAGTTATGTGACTCCTGTGGTGAAAATTGTTCAAACTACGAAGCGGAGGCTGAGGCCATCAAGACAGCCATTGAATTACTTCACCAACAGCTTGACCTTAAGGAACAAAAGCCTTCAGACATTGTGATTTTCAGTGACTCCATGTCTGTGTTGGAAGCACTTAAACAGACTCCATATGAAAACAAAGACGTCTTTCTTATAGGAAGAGTGATTCACAACTTGGTCACATCCTACTCCATCAGTGTAACCATGCAATGGATTCCTGGACACAGTGATCTAACAGGACATGAGACAGCTGATAGACGTGCTAAAACAGGAGCCTCTAAACAACAAAAGGACAGACCCTGCAGCATGAGAACAGTCAACCAGATTCTCAGAAACAACACAAGGGAAATCTAGATGAACAGATGGACAAACGGGCCGACTGGCCGAAATGTCTTTAATGAAATGACCCGCCCAATAGACAACGACTACATCAACAGACTCAAAAGGAGAAATCAAAGTCTTGTCTTTCAGTTTCGAACAGGACATGCCAGAGTCAATAGCCATCTAAACCGCATCAACCCTCAGCACCTACCCATGTGTAGACACTGTTCTCATTCTTATGAAACAACAAGACACCTCCTCATGGAGTGGCCATCACAAATGCCAGGAAAAAAAAAACTATTGCAGATACCTCTGACAATCACCAACTTACTACATGGAGTCTTGAAACAACTTCAGAAAACCTGCACTGTTCTAAGAATAGCATTGGGCTGCAAAGAGTAGACATGCTCAGCAGCTATGGGATATCGACAACAACAACAACAACAACAACACAGGGGGTTCAAGAATAAGGACTGTCTTGTAATGATATCAACAGGTTTCCTCAATGTGTGCTCTATCCATCGCCAACGTATTCTTCTCATCTCTCGTTTCATTAGCACTTACTGTCACAGAACGTCTGACCGTGCTCTTTTGTGTGATCTCTTACACCTTCAGCCCTACGGCAGTATCATTTCTTTTTCTTTATTTTTCTCACCAATCGCCGCTTTTATTTGGCATAAATCATGCCTTTTCATTATTTTGCTCTATGATGGATCTAGTAGGGTGAAGTCTCTAACACTCTACTCCCCTACGGAAGTATCTGCTATAGGACTATCTTTATCTCTTACAATTTTGCTTTACCATTCCTCAGATTTATTTACGATCCGCCAGGTGAACTGGGGTATTATCGTAACAATACCAAGTCATTTTCACCTGTCAGCGGTAAAACGGTTATCTCTTTGAGTCGCCGGCCACCTCTGATAGGAAATGATCCTCGTTTGACAACATGGTCTCGTACGAAGGTGAGTAGGATACCGTATTGTCCGTCTGAGAAATCAGTATGGGTGATTCACACACACGAGCGATAATGAGATAATCGTTTCACGGAACCATCCCTGTGTGTGATTATTGCAGATAATCTGTCTCGCCGGTCAACATTGGCGGAAGATATTACGCCAGGCAAACATGGTCACATGTTGTTGTGAGCCGGCGGAAATATTACAGTATGATTTGAAAGAAGTTCCGCGTTGGAATATTAAATTTAATATTTTAAACACGTGGGAAATTTTTTGAATTAGACACCCCAACCCAGTGCTAAAGAGCTTACGATTGGATTAAAGTAAGAAGCCGGAAAAAACTATGTATCCTATTGGAACATTCGACGGAAGCACAATCTGTGATGTGAACTGAGAACTTCACATATAATGTAGTGAAATCAGAGACACAGAACAGAGAGACTGCAGCGCACGTCATATGAGCGACTCACAGAAACCAGTGAGACATCGGACTTAGAATTCCTATTTTATAAGTTACAGATCGAAGTATCTGGGAAACTTAAAACCTTAAAAAGTAAGCCCGCCTTTGTAAATACAGAGACTGAAAAACTTAAGTGATCAAGACTTAAAATACGAAGACTGGAAAACTAGCAATTAGAAAACCCGTCATAAAAGAAACTTTCCCAGACCAAGTGTTTCGCAGATTTACCCGTCATAAAAGGGATTCAAAATTTCCAGACGAAGTGGTTCGAGAGCATATAACCTAATTTGCTCGTGTCTATTCTACCCTGCGGGAGGAGATTGTGTATTCCCAAAACTTTGGGTTCTTGGTACAATATTACTTTTGGTTACAAGCTATCAGAAGGTTTGAAGTACTGAAGTTACTATGCCACTCGTGTGAGAGAAGTACACTCATCATCAAGAAGTGACGAAAACCACGGCGACAGGACTCACCTAGAGTTAAGTTTTCTTGTAAAAAATGAGAAAGCAACGGACTTTGATAAATCCTAACCTACGTCTCCGTGACGACAACTTGTATTTACAGCAAAATTCATCATTCCCTCCTTATTTTAACTGTTAAAGACCAATTCATTTTTAAAATTTGGTATATGTTGTTTTAAAACTAAACAATCATAGTTGATTTAGTTATTACATGTATGAAAGCAAACGTATGAGCCAGAATATTTCATATATATGTACATCGAGACATATATTTACCTCTGCAAAGAGCTATACCATTTTAAGAGGTTATTCGCTGAATTAACTCAGCTGTGGTCTTTAACTGGCTAAAACCATTGCTTAAATCCTTCACAAAAGTCGACGGACAGATTCAAGTTAACAAATGTTCAGCGCTTAGCAGCACTGTTCTTGACTTCTGAAATATCTTGTCTTTTCTCCTGTAAGGTAGAAGCGTCATTAACCTTCTATCTGCATCTCTGCCAAGAGTAATTTTGTGCAAAGGTAGACACCTTTGACGACCCATATAGATACTCTTGGACTGTTGGACCACTACTGCAAAGCAGGGGAGGCAATTCGTGACACTTACATGGTTCTTTTCATCAGTTGCCCATTGGTGTCTTTGTAACATTTCAGTCCTTCTGTTCTATGTAAGTACCAATTTATGAAAGTCTGCAGCTTCTTGGTTGCTTTTTTTGTTGTTCTCCGTGATTTAGAGCCATACAATAGGACTGACTTGACATTTGAATTGAAGATTTTGTGTGTGTTGGCACTTCGTTTAAGTAAACAAGTAATATAAATTACAAAACATTACAAAGCAGTGCATTCCCATTAAAAATACATGAGTCAATCTCAGGGGCCATAAATAACGAGATAGCATACAATAAATCGAAGTACAAACATCTCAAAACTCAACAAGGTGACGGGAGATGTACTAAAAAAAACAGGGAAGAGATCAAGAGATCTTTAAAAATGCAACAAACGCCAGAGAATTTGCAGTCTGGAAAAGCAACAAATTTAATGTAAGGTAAAGGTAAAGGATCCCGTTACACGCCCATTGAGGCATATTGGGAATATGGTGTTAGGCCCATATTTTCTGGACCATCGGCACACTAGGGGTGACGTGGTCAACATCACGCCGGCCGCCTTAACCTTCCCAGAGTTGCTCTGGTACCCAGTTGGGGCTGGGTCGACCCAGGAGCCATTTGAGGCCTAAAAAAATTCCCACCTCATCTGGGGATCGAACCATAGACCACTGAGCTAGGAAGCCAGTGCACTAACCACTATGCTACCGCGGCTCCCAAAATTTAATGTACTATATAGAAAAAGGATCACTATTGTGACGTGTAATGGAAAAGAGTCTACAATAATCTAACAGCCTTTTGCAACCTAATAGCTGCTCTCTGATTTGCTAGCTAAACATACATTGCCCTGACTTCTGCAGCTTACCCTTTTGTCCCCGCCCTTTCTCTTTAAATACTGGCCAATGCGGTGTTTACAATTTTCGCTGACCTGTCAGTCATAGCAGGAAGCAAATCATGCTTTGATTATATTTCGTTCCACTCACGCGAGCTCATCTGTCAATCACATAATACTCGACAGCCAGACAGCACGTGAGAGAGACGGAACAGACCCTTTGAAGTTCACTCAGGGAAAATCTTAAACCCCCTAGTACCCTTTGATCTTGGAACACAGGCATTCTAAGGGAAACCCGCTAGAAGAACGAAAGTCTGTTGATGTCGGTCAAAGCTCCAGATGCGAAACTATGAAAGACCGAAACGTAAAGTCTTTCATCTTGATAACTCTAGCTCCTGTATTTTTGTCCCACACAGGAGTGCGAAATAACACCATTAGAGATCAAGAGCAATATATGATATATATATGGGGGTGTTGGGAAGTCAGGTATTGGTAGTACCTCTGGTGAAGGAGCTGTCATGCCCTTTTTAGGGCAGCTCAGCCACCTTTGGTCCAAACCTGGCATCCAGCTCTCACCTGTGGCTCCTCGTAGCTGTCAGCATGCGACAGCGGCCACCCCCGGACAACGGCTTTGACAGGCCGGCTAAACTAGGTGAGGGTAGCCGAATGGTTATAAACCTTCGGTGAGTTAGGGTCTGCCTACCCATGCATGCGAAGACTGGATTCGATAGACTGCGCGGAAGAAACCACCTGTTGGTTCAACGGGCATGACGGCGATTACCAGCAACGCGCTGTGGAGCGTAAGGAGCACGGCGAGGCACGTAGAAAGCCCTGGTCATCCACTGCACCTGACTTCATCTCCAGTCGTCTTGACTTGTCTTGCCACTGGATTGAGATGGACCCAGGCGAGAGAGTGAGGTCGACGAATTGCGCAACTCTTCCTCACTTTAATCCAAATCACCGCGCAAGTCACTCTTTCATCCATTCATCCATTCATCCATCCACTCACAACAAGTCCTGTGGCGATGGGCGAGCGGCGAAGCGGCAGGCGTGGGTACGCTGGCAGTCGTAGTCGCAGACCTACACACAGGCGGCTCAGGCCATATGGTCGTCTTCCACTGATCGGAGCAGCAGTGGGATTCGGCAGCCCCCTGAGTGTCTGAGCAGCCCTCTTTAGGAAAGCACTGCTCACCTCCATGGCATGAGGAAGGGGCTAGAAAAGGTGCCCTAAACATTGCCTGCTTCACCATTACCTAACCAGCTTACCGCGGTTGGTGGGTACCCTACTTCGGCGGTCGACATATAAGAAAAAGAAAGGACAGATTTTTCCCCCTCATTCTAGGCGCATGGAATGTGCGCACTTTACTTGACAAAGACTTTAATGCAAACAGACCTGAGAGACGAACTGCCCTGATTGGGAGAGAACTGGCCAGGTACAACATTGACATAGCAGCACTGAGTGAAACTCGACTTGCAGGCGAGGGCCAACTTTGCGAAAAGGGTGCAGGTTATACATTCTTTTGGAGCGGAAGAGGAACTGAAGAAAGACGAGAAGCAGGGGTTGGATTTGCAATCAAAACAGCAATTGTCAGCAAGTTAGCGGGGCCCCCAAAGGGAATAAATGACCGACTCATGACGGTCAAGATCCCTCTGTTCTATGGAAGAAAACATGCCACCATCATTAGCGCGTATGCACCAACTATGACAAACCAGGATGATGTCAAGGATAAGTTTTACGAAGAACTACATGCAGTCATTGCATCAGTTCCTAAAGCAGATAAGCTCATCATTCTTGGTGACTTTAATGCAAGAGTAGGCTCAGATAACATCTCCTGGAATGGCACTATTGGTAGGTACGGCGTGGGTCGCTGTAACAGTAATGGACTTCGTCTCCTCCAGACTTGCGCAGAACATGACCTCCTTGTCACCAACACCATTTTTCGACTTCCTACCCGCAACAGGACCTCCTGGATGCACCCTCGCTCAAAGCATTGGCACCTAATTGACTATGTAATTGTTAGGAAGAAGGACAGGCAAGATGTCCGGGTGACCAAGTCCATGTGTGGTGCCGAATGCTGGACTGATCATCGCCTCATTGTATCTAAACTTAAAATTCGTATCCAACCAGCCAGGCGCCCTCAGGGGAAGAAAACTCAAAAGAGGCTGGATGTCACCAAACTAAAGAAGACAAAAATCAAACAGTCATTTACTGACACCTTAGAAGACCGTCTCAAATCTATCTCGCTAGACGGCCAAAGTGTGGAAACAAATTGGGCAGCCCTAAGTGAGCAGATCTACAACACTGCTACAGAGGTCCTGGGTCCTTCCATCAAGAAACAAAATGACTGGTTTGATGAGAACTCAGATGATATAAAGCAGATGTTGGCTGAGAAACACCATCTCCATAAAGCATATTTAAATGATCCAAAATCTACATCCAAGAAAGACGCTTTCAACAACATGCGTAGAATCGTCCAACATAAACTACGCCAGATGCGGGATTCATGGCTGAGTAATAAAGCAGATGAGCTCCAAGGCTTTGCTGACAGCCATGACTTGAAAAACTTTTACCTTGCACTCAAAGCGGTCTATGGTCCAACATCATCAGGATCATTTCCCCTCCTTAATGCAGATGGAAAAACACTAATTACAGACAAGGAAAAAATTCTCCAACGCTGGGCTGAACATTTTAATAATATCTTGAACCAGCCATCATCTATTAACGACGAAGCCATCATCCGCCTGCCCCAAATTCCTATAAATGAAGCATTAGATGATGTACCAACTCTGGAGGAAACTAAAAAAGCGATTCGTCAACTGTCTAGTGGAAAGGCCCCTGGCTCCGATTCAATTCCTGTTGAGGTTTATAAAGATGGCGGTGCAGTTCTGATAGAGAAACTTCATATGATCTTCCAGCAAATGTGGCAGAGTGAAACCATCCCACACGATCTCAAAGATGCCTCAATTATACATCTATATAAACGTAAAGGTAATCGCCAAGACTGCAACAATCATCGAGGCATCTCTCTTTTATCAATCGCTGGGAAGATATTCGCCAGAATCCTTTTGAATCGCCTTACGGCTCATCTTGACAAAGGTCTTTTACCTGAAAGTCAGTGTGGATTCCGGAAAGAACGTGGAACCACAGATATGGTGTTCGCTGCAAGACAGCTACAAGAAAAATGCCAAGAACAGCACTGTGACCTGTACACAGCTTTCATCGACTTGACAAAGGCGTTCGACACGGTCAGTAGAGAGGGTCTATGGAAGATCATGGCAAAATACGGCTGCCCAAAGAAATTTATCACAATAGTGCAGCAACTGCATGATGGAATGCAGGCTAGAGTTCAGGAAAACGGTGAGCTATCAGAGCCTTTCCCCGTCTCAAATGGAGTTAAACAAGGGTGCGTACTTGCACCGACTCTGTTCAGTATCATGTTTTCTGCTATGCTGACTGATGCTTTTAGAGACGGGGACACAGGAATCGACATTAGTTATCGTATTGATGGAAAATTGTTTAACCTTAGGAGGCTTCAAGCAAAAACCAAGGTCAAATCACACACCATCAGAGATCTTCTGTTTGCTGATGATTGTGCCCTCAATGCTGGCTCAGAGGCTGATCTGCAGCATAGTGTGGATAGATTCTCCGAAGCCTGCGCCAACTTTGGGCTTACCATCAACACGAAGAAAACAGAAATCATGTACCAACCAGCTCCTGGCACAGTTTATACTGAGCCAGTCATCAAGGTTAATGGTGAGAAACTGAATGTTGTGAACAGATTCACATACCTTGGTAGCACACTATCCCAGAACATTGTCATTGATGATGAGGTGAACACCAGGATCTCCAAAGCCAGCAGCACATTTGGCAGACTATACACCAACGTTTGGCATCGAAGTGGCATTAGTCTACAGACAAAGCTGAAGGTGTACAGAGCTGCGGTGCTTCCAGTGCTGCTATATGCATGTGAAACATGGACTGTATACAGGCGCCACGTAAAGAAGCTAAACCACTTCCATACAGTCTGTCTCAGGAAGATAATGAACATCAAATGGCAAGACAAGATCCCGGATACCGCCGTTCTTGACAGAGCTGGTATCCCTAGTATTGATACTATTCTGATGCAGTCACAAATTCGCTGGGCAGGTCATGTAGTCCGCATGCCAGACCATCGACTGCCAAAGATACTCTTTTATGGTGAGATGCAGAAGGGTAAACGCTCCCATGGTGGCCAAAAGAAGCGCTTCAAAGACACGTTAAAGACGTCATTGAAAACCTTTGACATAAACCCAGACACATGGGAAGCTGCTGCGCAAGACCGAACTGCTTGGCGCACATCTCTTCGTAAAGGTGCAGCAGCATGCGAATCATCCAGAAGAGCAGCAGCGGAACAGCGGAGACAAGCTAGAAAGGACCGTGAAATAAAACCTTCACATGAAGCAAACATTCCCTGCCCACACTGTCCAAGATCTTTCCAGGCCCGCATCGGGCTCTTCAGTCACCTTCGTACCCATAGACTAACCTAACATATTCTTAAATAATTGGATGAACAGAGTGGTCTTCATCACCCGTGATGGACGAACAACCAACCAACCACCTTTATATATATATATATATATATATATATATATATATATATATATATATATATATATATATATATATATAATATATATATATATATATATATATATATATATATATATTGCTGTTTCTATAACCCAGCCATCAGTCGTCAGTCAGAAGAGTCTAGCGCACATTCACAAAAACCATTTCTGTTGGATATTGTTTATAAGTGATTCGTGGAGATTTAATTCTGTATTTCTGGTAAGAGGAAAATAATTCTAAGTATTAGAAGTATTTCGCGGTGATAGAATTTAAAGTTAAACACTTATACTTCACTTAGATTTGTTCTTGCTAGTAAGGCGTATTAAATAAAATAACGCGTAGCGATTTTCATAACCAGATATTTAGTAAAATGTTAGACAACACCACCCGATGGCTACATAACTGAGACGAGACCGTAATTATGTTTACAGTGTAGACGGACGCGGCACTTAACTCACCAGTAGAGAGAGATAAACACGACTGTTAACCAGACCGGACTTAGAGGCGTTAGACGAATGACAGTGGGAGAAAAGAATAAATGTTTATATTTCATTTGTAATTAATGTTATTATAGCGTCTATTATTTTTTTAATGCATATCCGACAAAATAATAGACACCGACAATTTAATAGCTAACTAAATGACAGGTGATTATGTTGTAGGTGGTGCGTATGAAAAAAAAAATAATAACACACTGTGCGAGTGACCGCCAGCCGCGAGACGGTGCGGGTGAGTCATCCTCGACTTGGTTCGAACCAAATCAGCGCTTAGCGACGTCTGTGAGTGTAGGCGCAGGGCAAACACCGTGTATCTTTTAAATTCGTCAGGATTGACAGAGCGGATGAGAGATTGTCTTGTCCCCGACCATATATATATATATATATATATATATATATATATATATATATATATATATATATATATATATATATATATGTGTGTGTGTGTGTGTGTATGTATGTATATATATATATACATACATAGAATGGTAGCACTTTTCCACAACTGTTTTCTTGTATTTTTCGCAGACCTGATCCCACGCGGACGACCAGCGATCTTTTTATTTTCCATATTATAAGTGTGTACTGGCCCGATGATATTGTGTGACTATAAATTATATTACTGGACTTACCAAATCCAGGATATTTTTTTATCAGCCCATAGGGCGTATACCTGATAACATCATTATTTTTTTCCCCGACACCTGACAGTTGTAGTCAAGTGGAGTACCTATTTCATACACTGTGCAAGACCGGCGGTCTGGCAAAGAGTCGGCCGATATAAAAATCCATCATCATCCTTTTTTAACGTTAGGAGCAACCGGATTTTTCCAGATACTACAGGGTGTTTATAAAGTCGCTGTGCAGTGAAATTTTCTCCCGGGCGAGACTACGTCACCAGAAATGTGGTTTTCAATTGGGGCTTTAAAGACGCCCAAAAAAATTGTAACGTAGATTTTATTATTCATCTAGACACTACACAGAATATCATGACGTAAATTTGCATCATTCGTGACGTAATTGCTAAAATATTTTTCAAATTCACTGCACAGCGACTTTATAAACACCCTGTAGAAGTATCCCCCTCTCTTAAATGGTAACCAGCAAGGATTCTCACTCTATTCGACTATTTGTAATGACACCTGTATCAAGATAGAAGTTCCAGACCGAGCGAGAAACAAGCCTGTTTTCCCCCGCCAGCCCATACACTGCAAGCGTTGTCGAAACGATTTTATTCAGTTGTAGTTCCTGTTTCTAGACTTATATTCCCTTGTGTACCCCCATCGGAGGAAAAGTGATTGTTAAGAACAGTGACGATAACCTTTACTATTTATATCGCTGCCATGATTAATCCAGGAAAATAGCATATTCGGAGTTCACCTCATTAGTTTTTTGTTTTTTTTTTTGGGGGGGGGGGGGGGGGGGGGGGATGAACTGGGGCCAATTTGTATCCTCGACAGCTGGAGTGGTACAGAATCACAGCGAATTAGGGATTGTGTTCAAGGAATATTCTGTTATCAAGGGATACCACAGACCCACGGTTAAAAGACCACAGGTAAGAGAGTGAGAGGTGGCCACTGAGTGAGAGTTTGTGCTGGAAAATATCTATTAATTTGGTTGTCTGATATTTTTTTTTTTTTACTTTACTTGGTTTTATATTGTACCAAGATTGTTTATTCTGTAACCAAGTGCAAACCTTCAACCTTTGGGGGTTAATATTTTTTGGAGTTTTCTCCATACGGTGAAGGCACATCATTCTTCTTTACTTGTATGTAAATGATTTTCTTGATATCTTTTGGGTATTTGATGTGACAAGTTTAGGGATAATAAACAACAAAGAAATTTAACTTTGTGTGTTGGTCAGACCCATACCCATTTATCCTTAGTTTTTCACGTGTATGTGTCTTGTTGTCACATAGTGTTGTGTGTGTGTGTGTGTGTGTGTGTGTGTGTGTGTGTGTGTGTGTGTGTGTGTGTGTGTGTGTAGAGTATCTTATTTTAGATAGGGAGGCAAAGACTGTCTTGTAAACAAGCACAGTTGTACGGATAGGCTGGAGGAGAGAAATCTGCTCACTCCAGAGACATATCTTTTCCTCAACCTACCACCTGTGAAATCTATTTCTATACATTTTCGTTTATCTGTCAACATTCACTCTGTACTTAGACGGGCCCAATAAAACAATTTACCTACCGTACGAGAACTATATACTCAAATTACAACCTATATGAGGTTGAACCGGGTAACCCATGCACAAAATTAAATACAGTGGTTTGTGCAAGGTCCTAAAATCGCAAGAGTGGTCGGAGTGGCTAAGAGGTATGGCGTTCGTCTCGAATTCTAAAGGTACGTGGTTCGATTCCCAGTAGAGAGAATATAATTTATGGACATTTTGTTCAGAACCAGTGGTCTTAATGATGTCATACTCCCCCCTGATAACCTAGGTAGTGAGATAGGATGGCTAGCCTTCTCGGGTAAGGGCGAAAAAACAGGAGGTCCCGTGTGCAAGTTGCGCACGTTAAAAATCCCTCGGCAGTTGGAAATCGTAGAATAGGCCATAAAAGGCCTCAGCCTTAGCAAAATTTAAAACTTATAAACCCACCCACCACAAAAATATTTATAAAATGTGTGATTCCAATATACACACATTGGGATTCTCGCCGGTGCTACGGAGTTCGTGCTCTGTGCTGATTTCCTCCTTGTGTGATCTAATGGAGGAGATCGGAGCACTGATGGAGTTGTCCGTGTGCAATGAAGATAGCCCTTAAAACGAAACTAACCAAACCTAAAATCAACAACATCATTTCTTTTGCTTTAAACCCCCCCCCCCCTTTTTCCCCCAAGAAAAAGAAAAGAAAAAAAAGCAATGAAAGATCCATTTGCCTTTTGTATTATTTTGCAAGATGTGTGTATGATTCTACATCTTGTAGGGGTGTTTCTTCCAGTGTAATCTTGCTGCATTATCTCACTATCTGTGTCTCTTCCTTGTCAATATGATGAACTTTGTGTGTGTTGAAAACTCGCATGTTATATCAACGCAAACATATTACACATGTGAAGTGTTTTTTCGCATTGGTCTCAATTCGTGATTTTCAACACGATATCATGGCTTTACATTTTTAAAGGTCAGGAGCCTCAAAGGTGATGTTCCACTATCTCAAATGTTTTCTAGGAGCCTCAAAGTGTCTGATAACAGGCCACATTTACGTTAAGTTTCAGGAAAGCGTGAATTGTTCTCACTCACTGATTCTGCGCAGTGTTAATGAACCGTTTCGCCAGCCAATCAGACGCAACCACACGGATCTGGTAAAAAAAAGTTTAGGGTTCTCGCGCACCACGGTGGTTTGAAGACCCGTGAATAGTCTTTTATCCAAGCACTCGTTTTTGTGTGTTGTTTTTATCGACCCAACCGCACGCGAACCCTAGCCCTCAGCACTAGTTTCATGTGGGCTGACAGAGTCCTGAAAAAGACTGATTAATTTAGTTATTCTTTGATGAATTGCAGGCTCATTGTCTGCATTCTTATTGGACGTTTCCTTCAAGAATTGAGTTCCCAGGAAAGGTTCCAGGAATGTGATTTGTTCCCAATGACTTTATTTCACTTGAGGATAATTACCAAAGTTAGCAGTAGAAATGTGTTAGAGTTAGGCGGTTAATTTTAACGACATATATCTCCCGTTGTATTTGTCTTTCTGTTTTGTCAAAGGACAGTACAATACCAGACGACAAGTTCTCTTATATTTAGACATGCACCCAAATATAACCGATGGACAATTATGTCTTGGTTGAACAGAGCTCTTCATGATTTTCATGCTATAATGTGAAACTGTGCGGTTTGTGATTAGTAGTTCAGGTCCGGTATATAAAGTGTCTTCAGTGGTTGGGTTTTTTTTTTTTTGGTCTGAGGATGTGTCTTAACTCTTGCAGTGCTGAACAAAGCAACAGGTGATGTTCCACTATCTCAAATGGAGTCACGGAGAAGTAGCGTATTAAATTTACAGTAATGTTCTTCGGCTTGGATTCAGAATGACAGAATTTGTTTTAAAATAAAATACCCTACTTCTAAGGAAAGTTCATTTAACAACATTATCAACAACTAATTCTCAATAACAAGAATGTCAAAACCACACCAATAACATTTTATTCCGTGGGTTCTTCTGTCAATCGCAACTGGTCCTCAGTCAGAAAGCGATTGGATTAAACTATCTGCGGAGACCTGTTGATTCAGCCAGCAATGATGTAAGTAAGTTTGTTTGCTTAAAGAATGTATGTTCTGTCTTCAGGTATTGATGTTAGCTGATTGAAGTATCATTCAATTGTAAAGTTGACTTTATACATATTTATTTATTGTATTTTCTAGTTTTACAACAGGCCCTGTTATTATTTACGCATATTATTTTATCTGTATTCCTGCTACCCTGTTTTTGTTTTGTCTTATTTGTATTGTCTTATTTGTATTTCTTATTTGTATTGTCTTATTTGTATGTTGTCATACAATACCCTTTAACTCCCATGGAGCATAGGCCTTCAACAAACGGTTGAACTGATAACAGTGGGCCAAGAGCTTCGATATCAGCCCAGTAAGTCGTCAACGTCGTTAGGCTTAGGATTAAGGTTAGGGTTTAGAATATCTAAGCCTAACCTTAACCCACTTTTATTGCATGTCTTAATTCTTTTTTAATGCCGTATTAAACAGATGACCCACTGTTCTTCATTTCAACCCAACAAACAAATGCCAAGTTCTACTGTCCGTGCCATCAGCTCAAATATTCCGACGTCTTCCTCACCAATTTCACTTCTGCCTCTAGCTCTCTTCTCTATGTATTTATTTGTGTGTATCTACCTCTGTTTTTTCTTACCCTAGAGATTTCTAGTATAAGAACTGCCTTGGAAAGCTATCAATTACTTTTACTTTACCTTTTTTCCATCTCTATATTTCTTGCTTTTGTCTCCTGTTTGTGACTGGGGCTTATGAGGGGTAAAATCCCACAAAATCCCTTTGTTTTTGTGGTATCAATTAATCAGTGAATCAATCAATTAATCAATACCCTTTGGCTCCCAAAGGAGCATAGGCCTTCAACAAACAAATGTCAAGTCTTCCTGTCACGTGCCATCCGCTCAAGTTGGGTCACTTTCCATGCCACAGTGTCTGGTTTTTTGCTTGCTATATTATTTCCTTTGTTTAACCTCAGTGATGCATTTTATGTCGAAGTATTTGATACTGCGTGTTTGTTCGCTTTTTTCTGTTTGTTGGCTTAGTAATATGTAAGAGTAAATTAAGGGATGAAAATGAAAAAGGTAGACATGGAAAGAACCTGAGCTGATGGCACGTGACAGGAAGAATTGACATGTGTTTGTTGAAAGCCTATATTCCCTAGGGAGCTAAAGGGTGTTGACTGACTGAATGTTTTGTTTGCAACCTGATTGTTTCCCTTTGATTGTGTAAAAAAAGGGGAATTTTATCCCTTACAAATATAGGCAAACATTACAATTATTTGTCAATACTTTACAAATTTGTAAAATAAATAAACCAACAGAATGAGTATCGAGCAATGTCTTTCGTATTCTAAGTGTGCTCATCATCATCATAACCCTTCACTCCCACAGGAGCATAGGCTTTCAACAAACACATGCCAAGTCCTCCTGTCACGTGCCATCATCTCAAGTTCTTTCCACGTTCTCCTCATTATTTTCACCTCTGTTTCCAGCTCCCTTCTCCATGTGCTTCATGGTCTACCTCTACCTCTCTTGCCCTGGGAATTCCAGAACAAGGACTGCTTTGTAATGCTATCAACAGGTTTCCTCAGCGTATGTTTTATCCATCGCCATCGTCGTCTTCTCATTTCTTGTTCCACTGGCACTTGTCTAGTTCTTGTCATCAGTTCCACGTTGGTAACCTTGTCTTACCATTTTAATCCCTCTATTCTACGCAAGTACCCATTTATGAAAGTCTGTAGCTTTTTGGTTGTTGTCTTTGTTGTTCTCCATGTCTCCGAGCCATACAATAGGACTGACTTCACATTTGAGTTGAAGATTCTTATTTTTGTGTTGGATCCGATTTCTATTGATCTCCATATATTTCCCAATGCAATGAAAGCTCCTCTTGCTTTTTGTATTCTTATTTTGATATCACTGTCTGTCCCTCCAACTTTGTCTATATTGCTGCCAAGATATGTGTACGATTCTACATCTTGTATTGGTGCTTCTTCAAGTTCAACCATGTTATCATTACCTGCATTTATTCTCATTATCTTTGTCTTTTCCCTGTGTATTTTCAGACCCAATTGCTGTGACCTCTCATTGAGTGTTTTCAATTTGTCCTGCATCTGATTACGGTTATGGGACAGAAGAGCCAAGTCATCAGCAAAATCCAGATCATCCAACTGCTTAGTCAGAGTCCACTGGATTCCATTTCTGTTGTGTGTTGTCGATGTTCTCACAACCCAGTCTATTGCTAGTAAGAAAAGAAATGGAGACAAAAGGCATCCCTGTCGCACTCCTGTTCTTATCCCAAACGGTTCTGTAAGCTGCCCTTCATGAAGAACTCTGCATGTCATATCTTCATATGTATTCTTTATTAAATTAGTGATCTTCAGGGGAACTCCATAATGCCTCATCAATTTCCAAAGTGATTCTCTGTCCACACTGTCAAATGCCTTTTCGTAGTCCACAAATCCGATGTATAGTAGTGAATTCCATTCCAGACTTTGTTCAACTATTATTCTCAAAATGGCTATCTGGTCTGTAGCGGATCTGTTTTGTTGAAAACCTGCTTGTTCATCTCTCAGTTTCTTGTCTATGGACTCTTCTAATCTCTCGAGGATAATCCTGTTTAATACTTTTCCTGGCACTGATAGTAACATTATTCCTCTATAATTTGTGTACTCTTGTTAATTTCCCTTCTTATGCAACTTAACCAGATATCCTGCCTTCCAATTCTGCTGGTATCTCTTCCTTTTCCCAGACTTTACCAAGTAATTTATATAACATCTCTGTAGCCATGTCGATATCTGCTTTGATGGCCTCTACTGGAATGCCATCAGGTCCAGACGCTTTTCCATCTCTTAGAAGCTTTATGGCTTTCTTTATTTCTTCCTTCGTTGGTCTTTCACCGTTAATTTGCAGCTCTTCTTCTGCTGGCTGGATGTCCGAGGGGTTTGGTGGAGCTGGTCTATTGAGAAGGTCACCAAAATATTCTGTCCACCTCTTCATTTGCTCTTGTATATTGCTGAGCAGTTTTTCATTCTTATCTTTTATGAGGCAACTTGTTTGCTTGTATTTCCCTGTTAGCTTCTTTGTGCTGTTATACAGTTCTCTCATATTTCCTTTGGCTGCAGCATCTTCTGCCTCTCTTGCCAACTCCTCAATATACTTCCTCTTGTCTCTTTTGATGCTTCTTTTTACTTCTTTGTTTGCTTCTGTGTACACTTCTTGAGCCTTGGCTTTGGAACTTCTGGTTTTGCTTGTGTTTAAATCTGCTTTCTTGTTTTTTCTGTCTTTTATCTTATTGATGGTTTCTGTTGTTATCCATGCTTTTTGTTGTCTTTTCCTTTTCCCCAGTATTTCTTCACATGTCGCATTCCATACCGTTTTGATTTGCTGCCAATAGTCTTCTGTATTCTCTACATCTTCCAGCTGTTGGAGCACTTGGAATTTGTTGGATATTGTGATCACAAATTTGTCTCTTGTTTCTTGATTTCTTAAATGTCCTACATTAAATTGTTTTCTATAATTTTGCATTGTTGCATATCTCTTGAGTTTCATTTTTACTTTGGCTATCAGAAGGTGGTGATCTGATGCCACATCTGCTCCTCTATATACCTGTACATCCTACAATGATGATCTAAACTTCTTGTTTATGCATATATGATCAATCTGATTTCCGTTCTATGGTCTGGTGATATCCATGTGTGCTGCAGATGCTAAAAGATTAAGTTTATGGCTTTTAATTCTTCTCTCCGCATTATTTTGACGGGAATACTTGCTCGTTAATAATAAAAACGTTTGTTTACTGTTAATGTTCAACTGAGAATCGACGAGTTTGGTCAAATCACCCACGCATGAGCTGTTGTCGAGTGTCGCTGGTTGTACACACATCAGTTAGGCAAGTAATATACGAAAATGGGTGTATCGCAGGTACTCGTAAGAAAATAATCGTCGAAGGAGAACAATAGACACCTGAAAAATACTGAAATGGAATAGGCCACGCCTTCCGAATGTAGCCGCCGCCTTTCTGCGGGAGTGAATCATGAAAGGATATACAACCAATTCAGCGCCTTATCCCGCCCCCCCGTCCTCCAAACAAGAAGAGTGCCTTGTTGTCAGTGGTCATTCTCACGAGACTAAACGTAACCATAGAATTTATGACGAGTATTATAGACTGTCACCTTTGTATCTTTCGTATTCTTCAGTAAATGTATAGACCAAGTAACACCAGACAACGACTCTATTACTTACTGTACGACATGCATCGCTTACTCGCACGTGCCTCTTAGAGATACTCCTTACAATTTCTATAGGGCCAAAATACCGAGTTATATGTTTCTCCTTTTAGCCGTTCAGGCTGCGGAGGGAGCACAGACCTTCAGTCAGCCAATGGCAGGCAGTTCTCGTCTGTGGCATCCCGTCAAATCATTGCCGTGACTTCTTATTTTTATCATCACCACCACCACCTATCATCAAAATCTTCACCACCATCTATCATCATAATCATCACCTATCATCATCACCACCATCATCATCATCACCATCATCATCACCACCCTCATCACCACCTATTATCATCACCATAATCACCATCATCATCACCATCATCACCACCACTTATCACCATCATCATTATCATCACCAGCTATCATCATCATCACCATCTATCATCACCATCACCACCATCCTCATCACCATCCCTATCATCACCATCATTATCATCATTACCATCATCACTACCACTTATCATCATCATCACCATCATCACCATCCTTTTCCTTTGTACTCTTTATGGAGCATGAAGCCACAACTACATTTATTCCTCCTGCAGGAAGCATGCACTTACAGCAGTCGCTTTCTGTGACAATGTGTTTAACTAGTCCAATGCCCAACCCTCCTTTAGTTGCCTATTACAACATGTCATTGTAGGTTAAAGTGTTACTATACATCACTCCCCTGTCAGAACCTGGTAACACGTGCGCGACTCTCTCCCGCTTCAACAACCTAAAATATAAAAATAAAAAAATCACTGTTTTAACAATTACCCCATATTTAAAACAATAATCCTCACAATTTATAATGCTAGAAAATGAGTCTGCTGCATTGATTATGTCGAAAGAGCAGGCCATTAAAACACAAGAAAAGAGAAAATTTGACATTAAATACGGGGTTACAATACTTTACTTTCACCTTTGGAAATGTCAAATGTACGCTGTTTAGTTTGCATTCTTTTATTTGTGTTTGTTTGTTGCACGGCGTCATTTCTTTTTCATCACATCACATGATCACTTCTTGCAAGTTTTAAAAATACATCCTATAATTCCACTTTTTTATTTCTCAGTGAGTCATATGACCAAAACATTATTACGAATTATCATGAGAAGAGTGAGACATTAAATTAAACCAGAAATATGTGATGTACAGTGTGGATTTGTAGAAGGTAAAGGCACAAACAATGTCATATATATTATAAGAACATTAATAGAAAGAGCCATAGAAGTAAAAAACAACAGATCTGTACTTATGCTTTATAGATTACACTAAGGCGTTTGACAAGGTGAAACATGCGGAAATTATCAAATTGTTAGAAAGCATCAACACTTATAGTAAAGACTTGAGGATAATAAAGAACATGTACTGGCAACAAACAGCTTACTTACTTACTTAGTCGTTCCCCTTCTACCGTGAGGTGTAGAGGTTTGGGAGAGAGAGCGCCAGACTATCCTATCGGCGGTCTTCCTCCTGGCCTGGTTCCATTCTAGTCCTCGGTCCTTCAAAGATTGTCTAATGTTGTCCTCCCAGCGGACTCTGGGTCGTCCTGGGGGTCTGGATCCCTGGCTTTTTGTTTCCCATGCTTGTCGTGGTAGCCGATCTTCTACCATTCTGCAGACATGGCCAAACCATCTTAGTTGGGACTGTTCTACTTGGGTCTGCAGGGGGTGGGATTTTAGGCCTTGACGTATCGTCTGGTTGCGGACCATGTCTCTTCTTGTTACTTCAACCACCATTCTCAGATACCTCATTTCTGAGGTTTCGATCAGGCTTTTGTGGGTTGTAGTCATTGCTCATGACTCGCATCCATATGTCAAGACTGGGACATAGGTGGAGCGGTATACAGCCATCTTCGTTTTCTTACCAACCTCTCTCTTGCTGAGGAATCCTCGATTTATGGCCTGAAAAAGTCTCCCAGCTGCTGCTTTTCGAGTGACCAACTCTTCTTTGATGCCTCCCTTTCGGTCTATAATAGCTTCAAGGTATTTAAAGTGGTCGACCTGCTCCAGGACCTGTTCTCCCAGCTTAATCTGATGTCTTCTTTCTTCACGTGATATCACCATGGATTTTGTTTTAGAGCTGCTTATGACCATCCCTCTCTTCTCCAGCTCTTCCTTCCAGACTTGCAGGTTGGATTGGAGATGTGCCTCTGATTTATCAATCAGGGCAACATCATCAGCAAATGCCAGCTCTGAAATACAGACTCATCTTCCAGTACCCCACTGAATACTTTCTTGTTCTCTCCTTACATGCCTTGATGACATCATCCATGAGGAGTATGAAAAGATAAGGTGACAGGATATCACCTTGTCTTACATCAGTGGTGGTCTTGAACTCTTCTGAGGCAAAAGCAGCATTCTATAAAATGAAGATTATTTTATGCAACAATTCTTTGTCATTGAAAGTAAGAAAGAGAGTTCTTCCTTGCTATATAGAACCAATCCTGACATATGGGAGTAGGTCATGGACAATTAGTAAACAAATAGGGAAGGCACTAGAGGCAACAGAGATTACAGAAGAATGTTAAAAATACCATGGACAGCCAAAAAGAGTAATGAGGATGTCGTGAAAGAGACCAGTGCCCAAAGGAAACTTATTTCACAAGTTAGACAGAAGCAATACACTTTTTTGTGTGCATGAATATATCGTATCAACATGTAAGATTGAAGGGTAAAGAGGTACTTGAAGAAGTATCTGCCAGTTTGTTTGTTGTTTTATTCTGGTATAGTGCGTTTCACAATGTTTGTCGCTGTTTAATAAATATTCAATATCTCTGCAACCACTTGATCGTAATTGTTGCAACTTTGCATTTGACCTAATGATCGCTATGTCCCGAGGCGGACATTCTTTTCCTCGTTAACAAACTTATGGTTTTAAATTTTCTTTATTTAAAGTATACAAAATCGACCACCTCCTAGTCCAACCGTGTATTGACAGGGCTTACCCCTTCATATTTGTGAGCTATTTCGATTTAACATCTTGAACGTATTTCACGTGATTTTCCCCGTGTTTCAGCTCACTACCTCACTGTTTTGAACATTAAATTGATCCTTCCGGTGTGTTCAGTTACCGTTCTACTGATTGTGTATTTCAGTGCATAGGCGTATCTTGCGGTATTCTAGGTCTGTAATACAATGGGTATGAAAGTCAATCTCCTTACACTGCATACAATGGCAGTGAAGATGTATAAATATTTCTGCAGAGAAGCTAAGCGTGGTAAACTGTATCGGAGTCTCTCAAATATTTCGAAGAAATAAAAAAGGACCTCACGCAGTAATCAGTTAACAAACCCCTCTAACATTCTAATTGTATAGACACCTATGCCGAAAATATGCAACTTCCTTCATTTACGGTAAATTATTTTCTTCCAGGACAAAATAATTACTTCGTTAAAAAAAATCACAGGAATTAGCCGTTGCAAGAAAAGAACACTACCTGCAACATTGAATTTTATAAAAACTTTAGGACATTGAAAATATAAGACCACATGCAAAAAATCATGTTTATCAGTGCAAGGAATATGGAGATATTTGAAGTCAATCGTCGACCGATCTTTTTGAAACGCACTATAGTTATTATTCTGTTCAAATTTACCGAAATGAAGAAATGACGTTCGGTGTTATCTGACTTTACTTGGAGATTATTAAAATAACCCTAGGGGTTGTTCACATATGACGTGACGCAATTTTTGACTTTAAAAAAACCCAAAAAACTCCCCCCTTGTCACACTTCGTCTATAAAATCCAGACACCCCGTTGTGTGACATCACAAATCTCCCCCACCTTATTTTAAAAGAAACAGTTTTTAATTAATCCATCTTTTTACCAATATCCTTTCTTTAACTTTGGAGGCCAGCACGTGACCACACCTCGACATTTGTCACTTTGAGCTTGACACTATGACATTTAAAGTATTCAGCCTCACAACTAATAAGCAGTACGGGAGACAGAAAGTTGCGGAGAGACGGGATCGCCTACGACATCAGGCATGGAACGTGAAGAAGATTCGCGGTTTGATATTTTTTTATGTGTGTATGTATTCATAAACAACAAAACAAAAATATTCCACTGACGCTAAAAGAAAGACAACATAGTAACTGTGCCCGGGGGAAAGGGGGAACCGCATTTCTAGGTTTCAGATAGTCTTTGAGGTTGCCAAGTGGGGGAAAAAAAAACAGACAAGCTCCAGTAATATCGCGCCCCGCGGACACTCCACGCCCACGATCCTCGATGATTGGAAATGGGAGAAATAACTCCACAAAATAAGAGGGTTCTTACAAAGCATGTTTCCGTAGTTAATGAAGCAACAGCTGACCAACATGCCTCGGGCTAAACGGATGATTCATAGTCATTCATGGAGTTGGGATCTGTGAAGGGAGGGTGGAAGAGGAAGGTTATAGTTGAAGCTCAGAGAGGTAGAAAATATGACATATTAGAGAGCTGGAAAATAGATTCATTCAGAGTGGAAGAAAATATATTCTATCAGAGAGGAAGAAAGTGTATGCTATCAGAGACGTATAAAATGATTCATCCAGAGAGGTAGAAAATAGATTTTATCAGAGAGGTAGAAAACAGATTCTACCTGTGGCAGAAAATAGATTTAATCAGGGAGATAAAAAATAGATTCTTTCAGAGACGTAGAAAGTAAATTCTGTCACAGAGGTAGAAAATAGATAGTCCCCCTATCTTGTTCAATCAGCTCGAGGTTTTTTCATGTCTTCTTTATACCTTCTATTTCTATAACCAGTTTTCTTCTCTGTCTTTTACGGGCTCCCTCTGTCCGTCTTACCCTGGGAAGTCCATAATAAACACTGCTTTGTAATGCTATCAACAGGTTTCCTCGACGTGTACCCTATCTATCGACAGCGCCTTCTTCTCGTCTCTTGTTGTAATGACCCCTTACTAGCTCTTGTCGTCAGTTCCACATTAGTTATCTCGTCATACCATTTCAATCCTTCTATGCTATGCAAGCACCCATTTATGAATCACTTCCCTACATCATCATTAATGCGAGTTCTGCGGTCAAACCGTATTATGTTATAACTAGCAATAACCCGTCAAAATTGACAGGTTTTTAATTGCAGCCATCTTATCATTTTGATCCATAATAATAAGTCTGCAATACTTTAAATTAAAATGTTGTAGAAACAATCAAAAACTTACATTTTAAGATTATTTTTAAGAAAATGATGAGTTAAAACCACTTCCCGAATGAAACTGGACAGAAGAGTATCTTGATTGTCTGTTAATGTAATCTCGAAAATAGAAAAGTGTGCGAATGACGGTGTGCATGATGTGACCGACAGACCGACCGACCGACGTACTTACGGCGGGAATTATGGTATTGGACTATCAACAACCCGACTAAATTGACAGGTTTTTAATTATAGTGTGTTGTTTCTGTTACACGTGTTACATTGCTGCTTCTACTATAGTCTCGCTTGCTCGCTGTGAATGACGCGATCGTCTCTTCCTTTTAGCCATCTTATCATTTTGATCCATAATAATAAGTCTGCAACACTTTAAATTAACATTTTGTCTTGAAGAAACAATCCAAAAACTTACATTTTAAGGTTATTTTTAAGAAAAATGATGAGTTAAATCCGTTTCCCGAACGAAACAGAAGAGTATATTGATTGTTGATTTAATGCAAACCGTCACACTTTTCTATTTTCGCAAGAGTACATGTAAGGGGAAACAATACAATTAGTCTAACTTTCAACCACAGTTGCACCCCCTTAGCTGTAGTCGAAAGTTAATGTACTCTCTCGAAAATAGAAAAAAGTGCGCAAATGACGGTGTGCAAAATGTAACTCACCGACCGACCGACCGACTGAAGTACCTTACCGCGGGAATTGTGGTATTTGACTTGCAACCGAAAATAGAACACTCCTTTATGTTACATTTTGGATTTTCAACATTTACGTCCATGTAGCAACTCTTATTTATTTATTTATTTAGTGTTTGAACATTATTTACACTTGCATGGTTTCCATTCAACATTAGCTTGAGTCAGCAACTGTATCTGTGCTGAGGTCTTTCCATGTCAATTTCTGAATATTGTTCACCCAGCGTGTCTTTTACTCACCATTTTTAATGTTTCATCACCATTGTCTTCTTCAGATTCCATGTTATTTGATCATGGCAGTGGCTATTGTGTGTGTGTGTGTGTGTGTGTGTGTGTGTGTGTGTGTGTGCGGGAGGGGGGTTGCCCCGGTTGATAGTCAATGGGGAGAGGGGTGCCATCTGACACTATTAGGATAGTATTGTACTATTAAAAATCTACTTGCAAGCAATATATATTCATAATGCTGTGTCTATTGGGGGTGCCAAAGAAAGATTCCGCCCCAGGTTTTAAATTATTTATTATATCGATTTAGACAACATTGTTTTAGGCTTCTCCGTATGGTTGGTTTGGTTTGGTTTGGTTTGGTGGATTATCTTCATTGCACACGGTTTACTCCCTTAGATAACACAAGGAGGATCTCAGCACAGTGCACGAACTCCGTAGCACCGATGAGAATCCCAATGTGTGTATATAGAAATCACACATTCTATAAATATTTTTGTGGTGGGTCAGTTTCTAATTTTTAAATTTTGCCAGGGCAGCGGCCTGAAAAGCCTACTCTTTATGATTTCCTGCTGCCATGGAATTTTTAACGTACGCAACTTGCACCTCCTGTTTTTTCGCCCTTATCCGAGAAGGCTAGGCATCCGATCTCACTACCCATCCGATCTCACTACCCAGTAGACCAGGGGGGAGTGTGACATCATTAAGACCACTGGTTCTGAAAACAAAATTCCATAAATTATATTCCCTCAACTGGGAATCGAACCCGGTACCTGTAGCACTCGAAGCGGACGTCATACCTCTTAGCCACTCCGACTATTCTCCGTAAGAGTGCGTTACGAATGAAGATGGCGAAGCTGGTTCACCAAGATTGGTAAGTACTGAGTCGGGTCGAGTCGCTAATTAAAAAAAAAAACCAGAGTTCGAGTCGATCGACTCGAAACGACAACACTGAAAACACGCACTCACGCACATGACACGCAGACACCACAGACAGTCCAAGAACGCGTCAAACCACCTTGTCATTCTCAACAGCATTAAGCTGGCATTAACCTCAAAATATTATCCTATCACCGATGTCACATCAAAAGTGCTTGCCCCTGGTTTTAAATCAGAATTGTCTACCCTGAATATCGTAGCTGGAATAATATGTTCTTGACAACTGAAGACAATATGATGGGGAATTAGTCAAACGCAGGAAGGTGGTTTAAAATGGGTGGACAGATGACAGGAGGGAAGGATGCGGTTCCAGACTTATTCTGCTGCTCTGTCTGACAAAGAATAAGAAAAAAGATGTTCTATCTTTCTTGTTTTCATCTTTCAATTCCCCAAGGAGGATAGGTCTTCAACAAACTTATGCTAAGTCTTTCTGCCCCGTGCCATCAGCTTAAAGTCCTTGCATGCCTGGTGGATGGGTCCACATAATATCCTTACGTTTAATGTAACAGAGATTACAAAGTTCATATAAATGGCATGGCATATGGTACATGCATATCATCGAATCCTTCAACAGTCTCGTACTAACCATACATTTCTGGCCGCTGTACTAGAGGTGAAATCCACCGAAGTAATGTAGGTCAGACAATGTGGACATAAAATATCATTGAATACTTCTGTAGTTTATCACGAACTTCTCGCTACGTTCTGATACATCTTAGTTAATATAGTGGCGGCCTTTGAAGAATATATATTATGCCACTAGGAGCTCTTCCTCCGCAATATAAGGAGCTTGAATACAATACGTCTTACCATAAAGACCACAGATCACGAAAGGCCAAGAAACATAGCCGTTAGCATAAATTAGTGCAGAACGCGTTATGTCATTAACAATTAGTGACGT
Source organism: Oreohelix idahoensis (assembly GCA_024509875.1). Lineage (NCBI taxonomy): Eukaryota > Metazoa > Mollusca > Gastropoda > Stylommatophora > Oreohelicidae > Oreohelix > Oreohelix idahoensis. The sequence goes on from JAMPIV010002353.1 coordinate 104,168, forward strand.
ATTAAAAATGTAGCGTTCAATATAAGTGAAAATCCGTGCAAACACATGATTTAACACAGAAAGACATATTACCGCAAAATTAACTGGTAATAGCCTATGTGTGTTCATGATACAAATATACACTAATGTTCTTTACTTAACCATGTGTTCTTTGGTCTTCCTCTATCTCTCTTATACTGGGGATTCCAGAACAGGGATTGTCTTGTAACGCTATCAACATGTTTTCTCAGTGTGTGTCCTATCCATCTCCAACGTCTTCTTATCATTTCTTGTTCCATGTCTAGTTCTTGTCATCTGCTCTATATTAGCGATCTCGTCACCTGATATTCAACGCAAGCATCCATTTATAAAAGTCTGTAGCTTTTCGCTTGTTGTCGTTTTGTTGTTCTCCATGTTTCAGAGCCATACAATAGGACTGACTTGTCATTTGGTTTGAAAATTCTGATTTTTCTTATGTTGGAACTGATTCCTTATTACCTCCATATATTTCCCAATGCAGCGAAAGCTCTCCTTGCTTTTGTATTCTTATTTTGATATCATTGTTTGTCCCTCCAAACAGTGTCTATATTGCTGCTAAGGTATTTGTCTGATTCTATGTCTTGTAGTGGTGTTTATTCCAATACAATCTTGTTTTCTTTTCCTCTATTTATTCTCGAGAACTTAACTGGATTCCATTGCACAAAAATAGAATAAAGTTTAATTTTTGGACATACATTTTTCACTTTTGTGACTAGCAATAGAAAAGTGCGCAAATGACGATGTGCATGAAGTGACCGACCGACGTGCTTACGGCAGGAATTATGGTATTGGATGGGAAGAGTGGTTAGTGCGCTTGCTTCTCGAGTGGTTCGAAAACTGTTAGTTCATTTTCGCGTATGTGGAGATACCAGGATGCTGTTTCTTAATTGAGGTTCTGGTCCGGTATTAGTTGGATATTGCAGGTATATAAGCGGATTTGATTAGTTATCTATCTATCTATCTATCTATCTATCTATCTATCTATCTATCTATCTATCTATCTATCTGTCTGTCTGTCTGTCTGTCTGTCTGTCTGTCTGTCTGTCTGTCTGTCTGTCTGCCTGCCTGCCTGCCTGCCTGCCTGCCTGCCTGCCTGCCTGCCTGCCTGCCTGCCTGCCTGCCTGCCTGCCTGCCTGCCTGCCTGCCTGCCTGCCTGCCTGTCAATTTGTCTGTTTGTCTATCCGCCTACCCGTCCGTCCGTCCGTCTATCCGTTTTCTGTCTTTCTTAATGAAATACATTTACGTTGTCTTTCTAGTTTTATATTTTTGTAACTAGCGCATTCAACACTCCCATTTATGTGTATTATATATTTAGTGTTCACAGCGCTTAGATTTCCCTCTTTATTTATTACAAGATGTTTTATTTTTGGACATGCGTCCTAATATAATCGACGGACATTGTGTCTATGTGAAACGGAATGTACCTCGAAAAAACCTGGCAACGCTTCGATTAAAAAAATTCTTCCTTCCTTCGATTATTCCTTTCTACCTTCTTTTCTTTCTTTCTTTCTTTCTTTCTTTCTTTCTTTCTTTCTTTCTTTCTTTCTTTCTTTCTTTCTTTCTTTCTTTCTTTCTTTCTTTCTTTCTTTCTACCTTCTTTTCTGTCTGTCTGTCTGTCTGTCTTTCTTTCTTTTTTCCTTTCTACCTTCTTTTCTTTCTTTCTGTCTGTCTGCCTGTCTGTCTTTCTGTCTGTCTTTCTTTCTTTCTTCCTTTCTACCTTCTTTTCTGTCTGTCTGTCTGTCTGTCTTTCTTTCTTTCTATCTTTCTTTCTGTCTTTCTTTCTATCTTTCTTTCTATCTTTCTATCTAAATTTCTTTCTATCTTTCTATCTTTCTTTCTTTCTTTCTATTGGAAATTTTGTAGTGCTTGTGACGTACGTCTAGTTTGACTAGTGAATTTTCCCTGATATGATGGATGATTTAAAGGGACCTTTAGCTTTTCATAACATTAGAACCCCTGAACATTTGTTGTAACTTTTCGTTTGCCAGAACGCATTCCACCGGGACTCATGTAGGATACAGCGACGAGATCAAAGAGACAGACCGAGGGATCTTAAGGGAGACTATCGGCGCTATCAAAGACAGTAGTTTTCCCTGATACGAGACGCAGTTGCTTGCCGCTAATTTCGCGTCTCGGTGTCAATCGAGGAACCGAGCGAACAAGGGAAAGCGAAACGGGCAGCAGCGAGCGGATACGAAGACCAGGGGGCGGCTTCTTCTCTTGATTTGGCGGTCAGATCCCCAAAAGTTCGTGAGATCAAATAAGTTGTCAAGTTTATCATGTCCCACTCAACTTACATTCCATTTTAGCTAAATAGACCATGAAGAACTAGACACGTTATCACTCGCTGGCCAGACCTTTACAGAAGCACTAGCTTTATTGAAATCTTGTTATAGATTTTCCCCTGGATTTTATATATATTTGCAGTGATTTCTAATTCTGTGCAAAGCGGTAATATATATTGTGTAAAGTGATCAGTGGTCTAGCTCATCATCTATATGAAGGGATTTTGTGTTAATTTAAATCTATTTAATTAAACCATCTCAAGAGTTCCAGTTTTAAATATAATGATCTATCTATTATATTATTTCAAAAGATAATAGATGCTTAAATTAACTTTTAAAGTCGCGAAGGAATTTATAATTAATAAATTCAGTTAAGTCCTAGTTTTATAGATGTGGGTTTTTAACCACTAGAATTCGCGCAGTGTTTATTAAATACATAATTAAATACTCGAGTGTATTATAGGCTTAACGGGAAATTCATCGCGCTTTAGAAGGTTATTTGTTTTCGGTATATTACATGTCTTTTTTTTCTTTCATACAGAGTGATCGTAACCTGTGCGATCCCAGCATTAAGAAAGCAATAAAGAAATCAATCTAAGCAAAGCAAAGCATAAACAGTGTGTAGAGTTCCCCTGACGCAGAACTTGTTGAGACTGTGTAAATTTTTAATCTTTGAGGCGATTCTATGTTTGGAATTCCGCTATCTAACTTATAGCAAAGAAAGCACACCCAAAGACAAATTTAACGCACCATCAAACAACTTAAGTCGTAACGGGAAGAAGAACACTGGCCCGAGCTTTGTTAGTTTACTGACACAGAGAGATAATTCATAATTTCCTGAACAGTGATGTGACTAGTTTTCTCACTGGACTTAAACCATACCTCACGGATAAAGTGTACCAGCACGCGTAAGAATTTTATTATCCGCGGCATAGTCAAATAGACCACACCATCCTCACCCCGGTATCAGAGACCGTGCCCTCCCATAGAAACTGTTATTAAGAAAAGAGACACAACTACAGATTCATTTTCCAGCGATTACGGGATCCTTTTATGTGCTGACCGCCTACCCGATAATCTGGGGCTAGAACTTGAACAAACACTCATACATTTAGTTGAGGTGTAACTGCTGTTGTGTTATTCTATGGAGTGCAAGATTTTTTCACAATCGGTAAGTGAGAGCAAGATGAGTGAAGGCCTTTGCTAGCGCGTGTATGAATGACAGGAAATTAATTCTTTTGTGTGACCATTTTGTTAACTTGCTTACCTGGTAACATATATCTTTTCTGTATACCCTACATTGTTCCTTTAAGTGGGATAGTTGATAATTTGTTAACTCTGTTTAAAACCACCTCCTTTCCATTTGCTTAGTAAAGGGAAGAACAGCTGGGAAGAACAGGTTTTTTTTCTATCACTTATACCTAACTTGGTAACACCTCTTTCAGAGTAATTAACTTTACTGTTAGGTTAACGTACCCGTGTTCCTGATATTATCTATCTCTGGACTGGGTTTGTCTTTGTCTAATGAGCGGGAAGGGCTTAGTCGATACCAATCTTCTTCACCCCCTCCCAAACTTGTTATTTGCATTTGTGTACTTATGATAATTTATGTAATATCTGATATTTTTAGTGATTGATGTTTAAAGTGAATAAAATCACCTAAACTCATTTAGTTCTGTGTGTTGGATATACCCAAAGCCCAACTTTTCCCCTATTCGTTTAATATAGTTTGTATCAACGTCGTGTGTGTGTTTGAAAACACCAAATCGGTGTGCGCGCAGATGCGAGTCTGGAAAACTGGCAAATAATTGTTTGACCAGGAGAGTGAAAGAGAAGATTGAGAGACACGATTTGTCGTAAATAAGTCTGTCTTTACTCTCCTCCAGCACGCTGTGAAGTAACTATTAAATCTCTACATTTTCTATCACTGAGCTTTCCATCATCATTTTCCACTCTAAACCGGACCACTATTTCTACGACTCTTTTCTCTCAAAATAAATTTACGACAATATTTGGCCGGCTCGTCTGGATAATTTTGAGATACATTTGATGCACACATATTTGTGGGCTGGTTCTGGGATCTTGAGCTACATTTGAGGCAATCGCATAGCCGGGTTAAAGATATTTTGAGTCTGATTTAGTTTGGGTCTAACTAGGTAGAGTGTGAATGATTTGTCTTTGTGAATTAGGGAAATAAATAAATAATTACACCCCTAGACAAACGTTCTTTAAGTATTTGGGTTGTCCACACAGCATATTTACAGGTTGTTTTCTCTCCACAGCAGTAGAAAGTACAGATAAACAAATATATTTGCTATTTTAATTATCCTCTGGCGGAGATAATTATATTTCTTTCTTTATAAAAGTTGCTGGGATTGCGTGATTGTTTTACAGTCACTAAGGTTTTTGAAGTCAAAAAGAGTTGAGCTTAGCTAAAGACGGATTGTTCTGATTTTTAAAAATTAAGTTAACAACGTCTCATCTCAATAATTGACTTTAGGGACGGAGTTTGTTGTCAGAGATTTAAAATTTAGGGGAAATTTTTTTTTCCTTTTAAATTGTTTTAATATAAATTTTTCTCTACTGTTAGTAAAAGTAGATTCTTTTCCAGTGTAACTTACCATTTAGTGGCATAGTCGCTTGCGTTTAGAGCCTTAATTGCCAGATAATAGCAGCGATAAGTTTGCACAGTACAGGTAGGAGGTAACACAGGTAAATTTGTACTTGTGTTTTTTTTTCTCGTAGCGGTTCAGAGTTCCTCCCTTTCGCGTTTCTTCTTACTAGTTCTCTAAGCATACTTCATCTTATTCTTTAACAATGGCAGAGAGGATAAAGATGAGGTCCATCTTGAGGCTGGAAGCGAAAGAGGCAGGATTAGATGCAGAAGCTGCAAACGCGTTTATTAACCAGGAATTGGAAATATATGACGCGGAGCAACAGAGAGCCGAAGCTGAGAGGAAGGCGGAGCAACAGAGAGCAGAAGCTGAGAGGAAGGAAGAGAAAGAAAGAACAGAGAGGAGAGAAGCCCAGGAGAGGGCAGATAAGAAAGAAGCGGAAGAACGTCTTTTGGAACAGAAGAAAATTGAAGCAGAGATGGAAACTCGCAGAGAGAGAGAGAGAGACAAGGAAAGACAGCATCAACTGGCGCTTAAGGCTCTAGAGAGTCGGGGCGCCTCTACTTCGACTAACGGAGAGCCGTCTTCGCCCCAGTCTCAATCAATGGACCTCTCCAGTACTCAATCTGCCCAATTAACTGCTATGTCGTTTTCTTTAGAATCTTTTCCTAGCCCTAACGAAAAAATTGACAGCTACCTAGAAAAATTCGAGAGACTCGCGAATCTTTATGGGTTAGAGAGTACCCGCTGGGCGCTCAAACTTTCAACGTCACTGAAAGGCAATGCTTATGACGTGTACACAAAGCTGGGACCGAATCAACATGATTACGACATGTTGAAAAAGGCCTTACTACAGCAGTTTGAGATGACTGCCCGAAAGTTTCTGCAGTTGTTCAGAAACAGCCGAAAAGAGAGCACGGAAACATTTCCCCAGTTCTCTTCACGTCTCACGGGTTATCTGACAAAGTGCATTGAATTATCTGACCTACCTCTTTCATATGAGGGACTCCTCGAACTTGTTCTTGTGGAGCAGATAAAATCCACTTTGTCGAATGAAACACGTAGATTTTTGGCTGAACAGGGGGCAGTCAGGCTTGAAGACATACTCAATAAAGCCGAACGCTATAGCAATGCAATGGCCGAACTTCCCAGCACTAAACGTAAACCCACCGATGAGCCATCTCGAAAACAGAATCTAGAGCAGGCATCCTATTCTTCCACTTCCTCTCAACATTATAACCAACGAGATAACAATACCCAGAAACCTCCCCAGGAAAAATCGAAATTCTACAAAACCCGATACCCCCCCAACAACAATTCTGATCAACCCAACAAGCCTACGTGGCAGCGCGGCCACCAAGGTCAAGGAAAAGGGAAGACCCCTACACCAGGAACGTCTGATCAGGGCAAACAAACCGGTGCAAACCGCATTGGATGTTTGCATACAGCCTCGAAAGGTAGAGTCAATGTCAGTGATTCTCAACCTGAGGGGGACCGACCCTCAACTCGAGGAACTGTAATTTTGAACGGTACCTCTACTACTTGTCTTTTTGACACTGGATTAAGTTTTGATTGTATTGTCGCTAGGCACCTAGTCAAACCCGGTCAGGAGACAGAGGAAACCGTCAAACTTAGTGGAGTTTTCAGGAGTGATGCACCCAGGACGCTTCCTATCGCACTGGTAGAAATACACTCTGACTTTGTCAGAGGAGTTATTAAAGCGGCCATAATGGATGATCCGATCTACCCAGTTATCCTGGGATGTAGATATGTGTTCATTGGGAGACCTAAGGAGCCGATTGTGGCAGCGGTAACCACAAGAGGGCAAGCCAAGAAGGAGAGGGAGCCTGCGCCAAACTTGTTGCCGAATGAACTGAAGGAGGCGCAACAAAAGGACCCTACTCTGGCGCCCTGCTTTAAAAAACTGCCCATGGCTAAGGACCCCAGACACAACGGAGACATCTTTTCTAAGGATGGTGTATTGTATCGTAGAACGGGCAACCCGGACACGGGGAATAACCAGCTCCTAGTACCGACGCAGTACAGAAACCAGATCTTAGAAATGGGGCACTCTCTTCCCTTTAGCGGACATATGGGACAAAACGCCACTATTCAGCGAATAAAAAACCACTATTGGTGGCCAGGAATGAACTCTGACATTGTCAGGTATGTGAAATCCTGCGCCCAGTGCCAACGGGTAGCACCCAAGCACTTGACACCCCCAGTACCTATGGGGCAAATGCCAATAGTAGGGACTCCATTTGAACGGGTTGCTGTCGACATTATTGGTCCTCTGGAAAAGACCAAAAGAAGGAACAGGTTCATCCTGACCTTAGTTGACACTTGCACTATGTGGGCCGAAGCCGTACCGCTACCATGCACTAATTCCAAGCATGTCGCAGAAGCCCTTGTGCAAATTTTTACACGGTTGGGATTCCCTCAACAAGTTTTGACGGACAATGGATCCCAATTCCGTAGCCTGTTAATGGAGGAGATCTTTAAGATCTTGAGGGCCAAACATATCCACACAAGTCCCTACCATCCGGCCGGAAATGGGCTCGTGGAACGTTTTAACGGTACCCTCACCATGATGTTACGTAAGCTGGGTCAGGAGAAACCGGAAGACTGGGACCAATATATATCGGCTGCCTTATTCGCCTACCGAGAGGTACCCCAAGCGTCTACGGGTTTTGCGCCAGCTACACTTTTATTTGGCAGACCTATTAAGGGGCCACTAGAAGCCTTACTTCGGTCCCTGACAGACCAGAAGGCTGACGAGACAGTCGTCTCTGCAAGCAAGTATGTATCTGAGCTTAAGGAAAGGCTAAAGCTAGGATGGGATCTAGCTACTACCAACCTTAAGAAAGCCCGCGCTAAAATTACTAAAAGATACAACAAAGCTGCAAAAGAGAGAGAACTACAACCAGGGGAGAAAGTCCTATTGCTACTTCCAACCGGAAGCAATAAACTTCGCATCGGATGGCAAGGACCGTTTACCGTCCTTAAAAAGATCTCACGTACCAACTACAAGATCTCCATCAAAGGAAAGGAGAAGGTCTTCCACATAAATCTGCTAAAGAAATATTTGGAAAGACCGGTGCCATCCTCCGAGCATCTCCTGGCTGTCGCCATAGCAACGGAAGACGAGGAAGATGATGATGGTTGCATGGAGTATCCATTGCAACCCACAGAATCCTTTAAAGATGTCAAGTTCGGCGACAATCTCTCACCAGAACAACAAACAGAAACCAGGGCTCTACTAAAACAGTACAGTGCAGTCTTAACGGATGTACCTGGTCGAACAAATCTCATTGAATTTGATATGAAATTAACAAACGAGACCCCTGTTCAAACCAGAGTTTACCCCATCCCGTACGCTAAAGCTGATGCACTTCGCGGAGAAATAGACAAGCTGCGTCAGGCAGGAATTATCAGTGAGTCTACATCTCCTTACAGCTCGAGTGTAGTGCTGTTGCAGAAGCCCAATAAGGAAGTTCGGCTGTGCATTGATTACAGGTTGCTAAACGCTGTAACGGAATTCCAGCCCGAACCTCTCCAAACTGTTTCTGAGTTGTTCACCAAGCTCAGCAAAGCAAAGATCTTCTCCAAGATTGACCTCAGCAAAGGTTATTATCAAATACCAGTCAAGGAGGAAATTAAACCTTTGTTAGCTTTCAGCACTAGTGAAGGACATTACACATTTAACGTGATGCCGTTCGGTTTGCATAACGCACCAGGAGTGTTCACCAGGATGATGAGGAAGCTTCTAGAACCTTTGCAAAGTCCCCATATCCATAATTTCATGGATGACATCTTAATTGCATCGGAAACCTATGAAGAACATATTGCTACGGTTGCTATGCTCCTCAGGAGACTACAGGAAACGGGTCTCACAGCCAGACCTAGCAAATGTCTCATCGGGTTTGAACAGTTAGACTTCCTGGGGCACACTATTTCTCACGGATGCAGTTGGCCTATTAAGAAGAACGTGGAGAAAATAGTGGCAGCAAAAAGACCCCGAACGAAGAAAGACGTACGTTCCTTCATATCGCTATGTGCATACTATCAGAAGTACATCCAGAACTTCAACGGACTGACGGCACCTCTGACTGACCTCACAAAGAAAGGTTGTCCTGATAAGGTCATATGGGATCAAAAGTGCGAACACGCGTATAGCACTTTGAAAGGACAGTTGTCTGCATACCCCATTTTGAGGTTGCCTGACCTCAAGAAACCTTTTGTACTGAGAGTCGACGCGTCAGGTCAGGGCATCGGGTCAACACTGCTTCAAGCCGATGACAGTGACCTGAACATGCTATTTCCAGTTGCCTATGGCAGTCGGAAATTAAATAAAGCGGAACGGAACTACAGCGTAGTTGAAAGGGAATGTCTTGCTCTGATTGACGGTATCAGACGCCATCATGAGTTTCTTTATGGTACATCTTTCACGGTGCAAACAGACCACGCTCCGTTAGCATTTCTTGGTGCCAATAAAGAATTTAACGCTAGGATCATGCGTTGGGCCCTCCTTTTAAGCGTTTATTCTTTCAAAGTGGAATATATTCCGGGAAGACAGAATGTCGGGGCTGATTTTCTGAGTAGAAACTGGTCTACAGAGGAAGAAGAGCAAACTGAAGATACCACTCATCCTAAAATCACCAATCAGGTCACCTCCATTGTCAAAAATGAAAACATGAAAAATGGTTTCATGTCTAAAAGTGGGGACGATTGTGACGTACGTCTAGTTTGACAAGTGAATTTTCCCTGATATGATGGATGATTTAAAGGGACCTTTAGCTTTTCATAACATTAGAACCCCTGAACATTTGTTGTAACTTTTCGTTTGCCAGAACGCATTCCACCGGGACTCATGTAGGATACAGCGACGAGATCAAAGAGACAGACCGAGGGATCTTAGGGGAGACTATCGGCGCTATCAAAGACAGTAGTTTTCCCTGATACGAGACGCAGTTGCTTGCCGCTAATTTCGCGTCTCGGTGTCAATCGAGGAACCGAGCGAACGGGGGAAAGCGAAACGGGCAGCAGCGAGCGGATACGAAGACCAGGGGCGGCTTCTTCTCTTGATTTGGCGGTCAGATCCCCAAAAGTTCGTGAGATCAAATAAGTTGTCAAGTTTATCATGTCCCACTCAACTTACATTCCATTTTAGCTAAATAGACCATGAAGAACTAGACACGTTATCACTCGCTGGCCAGACCTTTACAGAAGCACTAGCTTTATTGAAATCTTGTTATAGATTTTCCCCTGGATTTTATATATATTTGCAGTGATTTCTAATTCTGTGCAAAGCGGTAATATATATTGTGTAAAGTGATCAGTGGTCTAGTTCATTCTATTTCAAGGATTTTGTGTTAATTTAAATCTATTTAATTAAACCATCTCAAGAGTTCCAGTTTTAAATATAATGATCTATCTATTATATTATTTCAAAAGATAATAGATGCTTAAATTAACTTTTAAAGTCGCGAAGGAATTTATAATTAATAAATTCAGTTAAGTCCTAGTTTTATAGATGTGGGTTTTTAACCACTAGAATTCGCGCAGTGTTTATTAAATACATAATTAAATACTCGAGTGTATTATAGGCTTAACGGGAAATTCATCGCGCTTTAGAAGGTTATTTGTTTTCGGTATATTACATGTCTTTTTTTTCTTTCATACAGAGTGATCGTAACCTGTGCGATCCCAGCATTAAGAAAGCAATAAAGAAATCAATCTAAGCAAAGCAAAGCATAAACAGTGTGTAGAGTTCCCCTGACGCAGAACTTGTTGAGACTGTGTAAATTTTTAATCTTTGAGGCGATTCTATGTTTGGAATTCCGCTATCTAACTTATAGCAAAGAAAGCACACCCAAAGACAAATTTAACGCACCATCAAACAACTTAAGTCGTAACGGGAAGAAGAACACTGGCCCGAGCTTTGTTAGTTTACTGACACAGAGAGATAATTCATAATTTCCTGAACAGTGATGTGACTAGTTTTCTCACTGGACTTAAACCATACCTCACGGATAAAGTGTACCAGCACGCGTAAGAATTTTATTATCCGCGGCATAGTCAAATAGACCACACCATCCTCACCCCGGTATCAGAGACCGTGCCCTCCCATAGAAACTGTTATTAAGAAAAGAGACACAACTACAGATTCATTTTCCAGCGATTACGGGATCCTTTTATGTGCTGACCGCCTACCCGATAATCTGGGGCTAGAACTTGAACAAACACTCATACATTTAGTTGAGGTGTAACTGCTGTTGTGTTATTCTATGGAGTGCAAGATTTTTTCACAATCGGTAAGTGAGAGCAAGATGAGTGAAGGCCTTTGCTAGCGCGTGTATGAATGACAGGAAATTAATTCTTTTGTGTGACCATTTTGTTAACTTGCTTACCTGGTAACATATATCTTTTCTGTATACCCTACATTGTTCCTTTAAGTGGGATAGTTGATAATTTGTTAACTCTGTTTAAAACCACCTCCTTTCCATTTGCTTAGTAAAGGGAAGAACAGCTGGGAAGAACAGGTTTTTTTTCTATCACTTATACCTAACTTGGTAACACCTCTTTCAGAGTAATTAACTTTACTGTTAGGTTAACGTACCCGTGTTCCTGATATTATCTATCTCTGGACTGGGTTTGTCTTTGTCTAATGAGCGGGAAGGGCTTAGTCGATACCAATCTTCTTCACCCCCCCCCAAACTTGTTATTTGCATTTGTGTACTTATGATAATTTATGTAATATCTGATATTTTTAGTGATTGATGTTTAAAGTGAATAAAATCACCTAAACTCATTTAGTTCTGTGTGTTGGATATACCCAAAGCCCAACTTTTCCCCTATTCGTTTAATATAGTTTGTATCAACGTCGTGTGTGTGTTTGAAAACACCGAATCGGTGTGCGCGCAGATGCGAGTCTGGAAAACTGGCAAATAATTGTTTGACCAGGAGAGTGAAAGAGAAGATTGAGAGACACGATTTGTCGTAAATAAGTCTGTCTTTACTCTCCTCCAGCACGCTGTGAAGCAACTATTAAATCTCTACATTTTCTATCACTGAGCTTTCCATCATCATTTTCCACTCTAAACCGGACCACTATTTCTACGACTCTTTTCTCTCAAAATAAATTTACGACAGTGCTTTTTTAATATCTGTGTACTTAATTACCTTTAAAGTGTTAACTTCTCCGAATCTCTTCTTAAAACCCACTCTCCATTAATATATTTAAAATTATCAATAAAGACAATCACACGAAGCATCCCACAAATCCCCAACAAAGGCACACACTGAGTCGCTCACGCCTGGCTTAACACTTCTACGTCATCGCACGAGGCATGAAAAGTTGCGTGAGGCATGAAAAACATGCAACCGATAGTTGATAGATTTTAGCGTGGCGACTGTCAATGAAAGGTCGCTTCTATATTTATTTTGTTCTTAAATATTAGAACTAACGCGCGTCTATAGCATGCCCACGTTATGAATAACTATTGGCTTGACTTAATTTTTGTGTGAGGAATTTACTACTTAATTTGATCACCTGAAGAATCCTCGGATGGCTGATTACGTTGTTAAGTGTATTTATAGGAAATTTAAGGTAAGCTGAGAATAGTGTTTACGTGTTTTAATGTCGTTGAAGAACGTAATTGGAAGAGTGGTTAGACCGACAAAGTTACCTCGTGTATCATTACCTGGAATCATTACCTGGTAGCGTCACGTTCTGTCATCTTCTTCTTTGATCCTTTGCCGCCGACTGACAAAGCAGTCAGTGACCATCACGCCAGGTGGCGTCTTGTAGGTCAGCAACAAACTGCTTCCGCTTTACTCGGTCGGCAGTCATCCTGTAACTGTCTTTTTTCTCTTGTTGATGTGATCACTGGCCCAAGACAGTATACATGTTGTTAGATGTGTAGTGCGAGCGTATGATGAATTGAGTGTGGGTGCGAATGAAGACGCGAATGTGTTTAGGCTCGTATAGATGTAGATCCTGCAACCCATACTCTCACATGCAGTAATCAAGGATGCTTTGCCACTGCAGGCATGTTTCAAGACATTTATTGACGGGAACACACATAATATCAACAGGAACAGTCAGTGTAACAAGGTCATGCTGACCTGACATCGATAGGTATACATTTGGCATTCAAAAAGGTAAACATCAGAATAGACGTGCATGGTCAATAGCAAAGTTCTTCAATAATGACAGTTCGTAGCGTCGCCCTTGGCGTCTCTGACTAAACGCGTCAGATGCCTTAGTCACTTTGACACACAGGTGCAACTTGGCCCTCCCCGCCAATTGCACATTATCAGGCTGTAGTATAATAGCCGAAAGCACAGGCCTCGTTCTGACGTCGGCCGTGTACTTCTGTTAAATAGGTTATCATCAACCCTGCAGTAATACTTATTGTAGATATGAATTCCGCCAATCTGCGGCTCCCACAATATATCTTCGTCACTGGATTTCTGGACAATATAAGACTAACAGTCTTGGATGGCTACCTCGAGCACAAATATATAAGTTCTGAAATGGCGGATCAGTGAGCTGCTGTTCACCCTAGGTAAACCTTTACATGTTCTGCCACCGAAAAGCGTAATAATGCATAAAGGTCGGTATTACCTGGCAAATGAATCCTCAGAACATCACAAGGAATTCTGTCGTCATCCCGACGCACAGAGATTCACTGGGGAAAACTGCCATAGCAGTTACTTCGAAGATTCTCCCCGAAAAACAATGGACTCTTGGTCCCTTCAGAAAAACAGGACCTCCCGGCTTCCCGGAAGTATATCTCACTCCCGCTTAAAAAACCTTCCCCTAGGCCTACGCCGAACTGTCAACCTCTGACCCTAAAGGTCAAACACAATGAATGAATAAACAAGGGAAGACAACCCCTAATCAACCTGACATCGCAGGTAAAGACACAATTATACTTATGATACAAACATAAGCAAATAACTTGACAGATGACTCCGTCGAAAATGACAGCAACACATCCTTTGTTGCTGTTTCCGTAACTAATTTATTTTTTCCACACTGCCTTGTGCTAAAACCCCCAACCTGGAGAACCAGGGTGCCAACTTTAGTCTGACCCTTACCTGCGCAGACCTGTCCAGCTTGGTAGAACCTGTCCGGAGTAAATCTACCACTGGCATAGCACAGTGGGTTGTCAGGGTACTCAAGCCACTGTTGTGTGTGTGTGTGTGTACCTTGTTGTCAGTGTTGTGCATTCCATTCACAGCACAATAAATAAGGCGTTGTATAAAGAACGACCATTTATTAACTCAAATAGAACACACATGTTGACAGACAAGACGAATAGGTACACGATTACAAACATGATAAGGAACGTCTGTTCCCAGCTGAACTGTCACCCAGCATCAACGGTGTAAGAACGTCTGGCAGTTAACGGGTCATGTCGACAACTTCCGGTTCATGCGGTCATCGCACATTACCGCACAAAGCCAATATAGCAGGAACGAAGCTGGCGTTCCGTTCTAAACTTTAACAGTTCCTCCCCAGCAATTAAGAGCTAGGATCGAATCTGACAACTGGTTTTCGTTGTCTTTGAGATCTTCGTGGAGGTACTGCAGCATCCACCACACTTCTGTCTTCTATAACAGGCTCTGGGGCGTCAAGCTGTAGATCAGGTGCTGCCTTGGTAACTTGATCCATGATGGCTTTGTTGAGTAAAAAGTCATCATAGCTATCGTCGGAGGGTGGTCTGATCTTCATGAGACTTCCCGGTCTTAACTGGTTCTGATGCTTCCGTACATTCACGTTGTTACTTAGATGAACTGTATACATCATACGACCGATAGTTCTTATAATGTGACCATGCACCCAAGGATCACCTTTTGAGGAATAGTTCCTTACCCACACAGGGTCTCCAATTCTGAATCTTGATCCTTTAACTCCAGCTGTTTCACGTCTTCGTTCTTGCTGAGGCATTAGCAATGACAATTGTGTTCTTGGCTGACGGCCATGTAACAACTCGGCAGGGGACTTGCCAGTCAAAGAATTTGGTGTTGTCCTGTAAGCGAACAGTAGTTCATCCAGAGCTCGATGTCGTGTTTTCCCTCCCCAGCAAATCTTTGCCATTGAGGTTTTGAAGGTGCGGACAAAGCGTTCTGCCTCTCCATTTGAAGCTGGATGAAATGGAGCCGTCATGAGATGCTCAATTCCATGTAGTGAACAGAATTGTTGAAACTTGACCGAAGTAAACTGTGTTCCATTATCTGAAACAATTGTGCCAGGAAAACCTTCATGAAGGAAGATCTTAGCTAGAGCTTTTATTGTTGCCTCAGTTGTCAAGGAATTCATCGCAACAATATATGGATATTTAGAATATGCATCGACAACTACCAGCCATTGTTCATCCATAAAAGGACCTGCGAAATCGATGTGGATTCTCTCCCACGGACTTTCAGCTATTGGCCATGACTGATAATGTTGATGCGGTTTACTCTGGTTTGCTCTACATGCATTACAGTTTACTGATAACGATTGTATGTCCTTGTTAATGGTGGGCCACCAACAATGCCGTCGAGCCAGTTGTTTCATTCGGATTATGCCGAAGTGTCCTTGATGTAGTAAATGAAGGACTTTTTCACGAAGAGAAGTGGGTACAATCACTCGGTTAGACTCAGCCTGCCATAACAGAATGCCTTTGTGAATTGATAAATTAAGGCGCCTATCAAAATAAGGTTTTACGTCGCTGTTATTTTGTGACAGTGATTCTGGCCACCCACTGAGCACAAAATGTTTGACTTTATGAAGAATCTTATCTTTAGCAGTTTCAGATTCTACCAAAGCAGAGTCCAGCGGAATATCAGCTATGGCATCATCATTTTCCATGCTGACATTATAGCATGATGCTTCAGACTTGTCAAATGCAGGATCTGGTCCCATAGGTAATCTTGACAGCGCGTCCGCATTAGCATGTTTCGTTGTTGGCCTATGTTTGATGACAAAGTTGTATGACATCAATAGAATGGCCCATCGCTGCAATCGCTGCATGGATAACACAGGCAATTTGTGATCAGGCGAGAAAATAGACAAAAGAGGCTTGTGGTCTGTCTGCAATTCAAAAGGTTTTGTCAGGCCATAGAGATACTGGTGAAATTTCCGTACTCCAAAAATTATTGACAAGCCTTCCTTTTCAATTTGGCTATAGTTTTTTTCTGCTTCGCTCATGGTCTTGGAAGCAAAAGCTATTGGTCTCTCAGAACCATCTTGGTAACGATGTGATAACACTGCTCCTATTCCATATGAAGATGCGTCTGTTGCAAGTATAATAGGCAGGTTTGGATCAAAATGTACCAATCTAGTTGCAGTTATGATAGCTTTCTTAAGAGCTTGAAAAGCTCTTTCCTGATCTGTGGACCAGAAAAATGGCGTGTCCTTCTTTCTTAACTTATTTAGTGAAGCAGAAAGTTCTGAATAATTATCAATGTACTTATGATAATAATTTATTTTTCCCAAGAAGGACTGGAGTTGTGTTAAGTTTTCTGGGCGGGGTAGCTGTTTGATAGCTTCGATGCCAGAGTCTGATGGTCGTATTCCTTCATCAGAAATAATGTTACCTAGGTACTCAACCTCAGATTTGAAGAATTCACATTTGGACCAATTACACTGAAGTCCATGCTGTTCTAACCGCGTGAAAAGTTCTTCAAGTGTTTGCAAATGTTCATCATCTGACCTTCCTGTTATGATGATATCGTCCAGATAGTTAGCACAACCATTGAGATCTGTGGTTATCTGTTCTATAAAGCGCTGAAAAATAGCAGGAGCGCTCGAGATGCCAAATGCAAGTCTTTGGTACTGGTACAGTCCATGCTGCGTATTGATAACAGCTAGATTCTTAGATTCTTCATCCAGTTCAATTTGAAGGTAAGCATCAGACAGATCTAATTTGGAAAACTTTTTTCCATTTTGAAGTTTATGAAATAACTCTTCTGGTCTTGGTAAAGGATACTGTTCAACTTGAAGATGGGAATTGATAGTAACTTTAAAGTCTCCACAGATTCGAACAGTGCCGTTAGACTTTGGAACTACCACTATCGGTGCAGCCCAATTGCTTGTCTGAATTGGTTTAATGATACCAAGCTCCTCCAATCTTTGTATTTCTTTCTTTACTGCATCCTTCTGAGCAAAAGGAACTGGTCTAGGCTTGTGGAACCTTGGGATTGCCCCTTGACGTAGCTGTAAATGTGCCTTAAAAGTCTTGCATGTGCCTAGTCCATCTGAAAATACCTTAGGAAATCTAGAACAAAGATGGTTCACCTTAGATAATGCTTCTGATGCATGGACAGGTTCCACCATATTGACAATTTCAGGTGGCAGACTATTGTCCTCTGTGATTTTAAAACCAAATGCCTTGAACCACGGGTGCCAAACAGATTCATGCCTTCTTGTGTATCAGCCACCAATAATCGAAGTGTTCGAACTTTATCTCCTAATCTCACTTCTACGTTTGTCCAACCCTTCAGTGGTATGTTCACAGCGCCATAACCCTTGACTTGTGAGTTAACGGGCTGTAATCTTGGCATACCTATCTGCTCATAACCCTTCAAGCCTACCATGCCACAAGTGCATCCTGTGTCAAGCAGAAATTTCACTGGGTGGTTATTCACCAGAACATTGATGTAAAATTTATTCTTCTGTTCTTCAATGCTGACAGTGTTTACGTCTTCAGACTGACCCTTCCTTGACCTACTAGTAAACTTGTCTAGACTAGCACTACGACGTGAGTTGTTTACATGTGTAGTGCCTGTAGTTTTCACTGAAGCACAGACGGATGAAATGTGTCCAATTTTTCCACAAAGATTGCATCGAGACTGTCTGTACTTGCAATCTGATCGTTCGTGTTTGCTATGACATGAAGGACAAGACTTCAGTTTGTTTAATCTCAAGCTCTGTGACTTGCTTCTGTCTGTAGCTTTTCTATCCAATGACATGGCACGCTTTTGTTTATAAAAAGGTTTCATAACATTAATGTCTGAAGATACAGGTTTCTCATCTCCTCTTAAAGTTTCACTTGCAGCCAAAGTTGTTTCATATAATGCTGCTATCTGAGCTATCTTCTCAAGGGATGGATTTTCTTCTGACAATGCAGATCTTCTTATAAATTCATGCGGCGTGAATTGAAGAACCATGTCTCTAATATGTTCTTCTACTAGTGACTGTCCACAACCGTTCTTTGGGCATAAAAATCTACAGTCAGTCGATAGACCACAAAGTTCAGCAATCCACTGTGCATATGACTGATCTGGTTTCTTCCTGGATTGCCAAAATTTATGACGAGCAATGATCAGATGTGTTGAATGTCGGAAGTGTATTTTCAGCTTAGATGTCAGTTCTGTGAATGTAAATTTGGATAGATCTTCTGTTCCACATATCTTCTGCGTTAGCTGATATAAAGATGAGCCAATCCAAGAAAGGAAATAGTGCCTTTTTATCAGGTCATCTGTTTGCTGATGAGCATCAAAATGATGATTTAGTCGTTTAAGATAAATGTCCCATTTATCCTGTTCTAGCTTAAATTCAGGGAATGCAGGAATATGTTCTTTGATTGGTGTAGAATGTGGTGCCAATGCTCCATCTGAGCTGCTGCTAGTGGTTTGCCTCTGCAACAGGAGATCCAATATTTTTCTTTGGTCTTCACTTTGCTGTTTCATTTGTTCCATGAACATTTTAAGCAACAAGGTCATTTCTGATGCTTGCTCTGCCATACTGTGAAATTGCTTAATATGGAGAACCAGTATTAACTTTGAAACAGTGAAGCTTGAATTGGCGGGGAAAATGTGAACATAAGGATAAAATACTGCAACCTGGAAAATGTCCGTGCTACAACGTTCTTGTTACTAGAAGCTTGTGTGTATGAACACTTACGTAGATTAGGATTTCGTGACGAAATATTCCCACAGCAGTTCGTTATCCTCTTCGCCAGCGTTGTGTGTGTGTGTGTACCTTGTTGTCAGTGTTGTGCACTCCATTCACAGCACAATAAATAAGGCGTTGTATAAAGAACGACCATTTATTAACTCAAATAGAACACACATGTTGACAGACAAGACGAATAGGTACACGATTACAAACATGATAAGGAACGTCTGTTCCCAGCTGAACTGTCACCCAGCATCAACGGTGTAAGAACGTCTGGCAGTTAACGGGTCATGTCGACAACTTCCGGTTCATGCGGTCATCGCACATTACCGCACAAAGCCAATATAGCAGGAACGAAGCTGGCGTTCCGTTCTAAACTTTAACAGCCACCTTACCGCTAAAAGGTATAGGCACCAGTGAAGGCAGACGTTCTGTCTACCTAGCTGAAAATTGATACCTGACTCTGCTCTTAAGTTAGGGAAGGCCAATGCAGCAAGAAGGAAACTTGTTACCCCACCTCATAAAGTTGGACCTAGCATGGTGAAGTCTCTAACACTTCACTCCTCTACGGTAATATCTGATATGGGACTACATTTACCTTTGAATTTCCCCGAGGAAAGCCTGGTTGACAAAAACGTTGCCTTATTTTGTTTTTATGATTCGGTATAAATGCATTGTGGATGTTTTTGGTAAATTGTTTCTTTGGCCTCTTGGTCGCATGGGAAAGATGTAGCGAAACAACAGATAGGAAGAATAGATAGTAAGCACTAGGAAACACAGCAAATCGGACTGTGAGAAAGAAAGTGCAGGTAATGTTTAGTCATGTGAATCTTCTTCTTTCTCGTAAATTTTCAGACGTCTACGTGAACATTTTCAAAGAAAGTAATGGTAAGCTTGACGCTATTTCTATCTCCATAGAGTTTTTCTAGGAATGGTACCGATGACGGCCATATATGCTTTCTGTGTTACTCATTTGTTGGGCATCTTTTAAGCAGATGTTCAGCAATCATTTTATCGGTGCCACAGTTACACTAATCAGTGGCTCATATATTTATCTTGTTGAATTGGTAGTATCCCATCTGTTGTGGCACGTGCAGAGTCTAAAGATTATCTTTTTTTTATCTTCTGCTGAGCTTGTAATATGCTTCATTTTTTTAGTGGCCTGGAAGAACTGCATCGCACTTGTTTCTGTATTTGGTTCTAATAAAACTCTTTGTGTCTTCGAAAGGGTATGCTTATATCAGGCTGAGGTAGCTTTTCCCCTTCCTTTGCCAATCTATCAGCCTCTTCATTGCCGGGGATGTTGCAACGAAATGGGATCCATTGTATCACAACTCGTTTGAATCGCTGATATAGTTTGGGGAGTATTACTCTTAGGTCACCCAGATCTGCATTATTCTGGCTCTTTAGCTTATCAATTACTGATAGTACGCCTGCAAAGAAAGCCAATTGTCTCTCAGTGCTTTTCTCTGCCACTGGAACCCCTGCTGCAGTTTTCCAACCTCTCCATGCGATAACATCACTTCGGTGCAAGACAGAGACATGGCAACAAACTCGACCAAATTAGCAACCTGATTTCGATACTTAATCTAACTGAAGCATTTCTTACCCAATAGTCCATGGAACCCTTGGAGGAACCTGAATTCATTCTAGCTGTCCGTTTACAAAAGTTTAAAATGTAAAGTTTTTTATTATGATTTTTTTATGAATTTTTTTTCCTCAAGCCTTCATCAGACAATCAGAGGTGTCCATAGCCTTCATCGGACAATCAAAGAGGTCCATAACTTTTATTTGACAATAAAAGTGGTGTCGCGAGTATTGATAAATAGAGAATGTCTGAGTTGGACAAAATATGAATGATGTAATGTGAAAATAGAGAAAATAGAGTCACTAATGAAATTATGGGGAGAGATCTGACTTCTGGGAGTAGGGAGGCTACTTCTCCACCATACTCCAACTGACTTTTATGATGTCAATCTCTCACCCATGCCTATGTTAAAATAGACTAATCTGCTATAGTAAGGACATACGGCACAACATCAAGTGACAGTTAGAAGAGAAGAGATTCTGACCACAGATCAAATAAATATATGTTTATTAAATGACAAACCACAACATCAAGAAAATAAGTAAGGCCTTCATTAACTCTGAAGGTTAGAAACCAACACCCAGATACTTTCTCACTACTCAGGATATCTAGCTAACAGGAGAAGTGGGGGGGGGGGGGGGGGCAGTCTTCAGTGATGAAAACGGCCTCTCCAGTCTTCAGCAAAATATTCCTGGTATGAAAGTAATCCGTAACTATGAAAAACCTAACACAGTTCCTCTGAATTTTTGGTATTCAAATGATGTGGAGATAAGCTCCCCAAGGAACAGCTGTTAGTTTAATCCAAGAGCACATCCACTTTCCAGGGCGCGGGTGAAAGAGACAGAACTAGTGACATTATCCGCACTCACTGCTAAAACCAAATGGCCGAGCAATAACGACCTCTTCTGGCACAACGAATATAGATTTGAGGGCCCCAAGGGATGCGCCTCTATTAGTTGGATAAAGGTGACTGGGGCGTCAGGTAGGTGAATATTACTGGCAAGGTGAAGATCTTTCTACATAATACTCCAATCTAATCCGGGTTGTTGGCTGTCAATGCGTCTGACAGTGTTGCCGACACGACTCGACGGCAAAGCTGGCAGCCCGTCTGGCTGGAGATGAATATCCTGCTAACGACTGTGAATAAATACCCCACAATGACCGGGTGTCATTGGGTCTGACGAATATTGCCGAAGAATGGATGGTGACGGCAACAGGCCGTAGGCACTGGGCTATCTATTAGCAGTAGATCTATTAATGACAAATATCCAGAAAATGCCAGGTGGGCCCTTGGCGATGTAAGGTGCCCCAAAATCAGAGTCAGAAACAGAGAGCACCAATTACAGGTTTGTGACCACTCCCTGAAAAAATATAAACATGTCAAAATAATATTTTTAGCCATTGTACATCCATCTATAATGTTTACAAACAAATTACCCCTCATCCTTCCGCTAGATCACCCCCACCCCTTTGCGGCGTCTAAGGCTAATTATTCACCCCCACTTGTACCGCTACTCACTGAGATAGCAGGTGAAACCCAAACATTAAGCATTCAGAAAGTTAAATATAAACTCGGAATAATACCGAGTGGGAATTGAGCGAGTGCCCAATTGATATTTGCCCAACATTAGAATTACCACTGGGCGGAATTACAAAAATAGCGGTGCACTAAAACCAACTATATATCATGTAGAAACAATCTTTTACAGATACATACATACACATATTCAAATGGAACAGCAACGTCAAATAAAATATACATCAGCTCTCTCGTCTGTCCTTCAAAAAAATCCCTCTTTGTGGCGTTAACTCTCAGTGGAGTTAAACTGGTATCGTGCTTAGTAAAAATCAGAACTCCCGGTCACCCAAAATTAATTTACTTAAAGAAATATATATCTATATTAAAGATAACAATTAAAGTAACACGTGGGCTCGACTATATATAATTAAGCTAAAAAGAAAAAACCCAAGAAATTAAATAAGTAAATATTGTGTGCTTACCAAGCAAGGATTGAATGTCCGCACTACAACTGTTATAGCTGTCAACTAATAACACTTTTGCTAGGCAGCAAAGATTCCTCTCGAGTCAGATGGTGGAGAGTGTTGTTGTTGTGTTGTTGTTGATTTCGTCTACTATGTTGCTGTAATACCCTGTTCAACCTGAAAGTTGGTTATAATTGGGGTATATAGGGTGTTTTAAATGAGCCTGCAGGTATTCGACAAGCGATTCTCCGCCCGCTCAAGATGAAACGGAACAGACGTAAGACCTACGAGAAAGAGTCTTCAGCCGCCTCGAGAGCCGGGGGAATATACGTAACATTAGCCCCGCTTCTCCGTTCTACAAGCGACTTTCGTTCGTGAGGAAGGACGAGGACGGCAAAAATTAAAAGGCAGAGAATTTCCCCCTGGCGGACGGGTACTCTTTAACTCGAAGAACACGGAAACTAGCCGCTCGCCACGAAATCGACAAATAACAGACTTTGGCAAAGATGCCGCTAATTCCCCGTAGAAAGGGGTGGGTTTAGCCTGACAAATTCAAGATTGACAGGACCAAAGACAGAATTAAAGCTGTTAAGAGCAATTTGATAGAAAAGTGGGCGTAGACAATAGGTAGAAAGAAAACAGGTAGACCACTTAGATTAAAGGGGCAGACATTTCCAATCAAATCACTACAAAGAGTCCAAAGTCTTCATCTGACAATCAAAGGCGTCTGAAAATTAAATAGTCCATAATCTTCATCTGAAAATCAAAGAGGTCCATAGGCTTCATCTGAAAATTAAAATGGACCATAACCTTTATCTGACAATCAAAGGGGTTCATAACCTTCATCTGACAATCAAAGTGGTCTATAGCCTTCATCTGGCAATCAAAGGGGTCAATAAGGTTCATCTGACAATCGAAGGGGTCCATAGGCTTCATCTGACAATCAAAGGAGCCTATAGCCTTAGTCTGACACTGAAAGGCGGTCCATAGCCTTCATCTGACAACCAAAGGGGTCCATAGATTTCATCGAGTAATCAATCGGGCCTATGGCACAAAAAAGGGTTAAGCAAATATGATCTAAAGGATTCAGTATTATTATTATTAATTTTGTCATATCCTATGATATCTCGAGAGTGTCCGATCGTGTTTTTCACATGGGACTGCACAGAATGGGTGGGGTGGGGGGGGGGGGGGTGGGGGGTGGGGGGGATGGGGGGAGAAAGAAGATAAACGGGGCAGACATGGTATTCGAGTAAAACAAGACGTTTACAAGTTGTTAACAGTTTATATAATGGAGTGGGTGGGGTGTGTGTGTGTGGGGGGGGGGGATATTACATTAAACGGTATGTCACAGAAACTAGTCAAATGCCTGGTCACAGAAACTAGTCAAATGCCTGGTAACAGAAACTAGTCAAATGCCTGGTAAAATTAACATGTTGGTATACACACGGTAAAGGTAATCCCACAGCAGGTACTGCCGTAGGGTAGTGAAGTGTTAGAGACGTCACAGTACTTGGTATCAGCTTTACGAGGCAGGGTGACTGGTTTCCTTTCCTCGCTGCTTATGTCTTTCCTAATTCAAGAGCAGAGCCAGGTAGCGATTTTTAGCTAGGTGGACTGTAACGTCACGCTTCTCGGTTTTGATCCCAGGAAATTTACCTCGTAAAGCAAGCGCTCTAAACACTCTGCCATTCTGCGCTAAGGGTACAATATAGCAATATAAAAAAGAAGAAAAGAAGACGAAGGAACCGGAAATAACGAATTAGAAGTAAGAAATAAATAAATGAAGAAAGAAAGAAAGGAAAAGAAATGAATAGAACAAAGAAAGAAAGAAAGATGGAGAAAAACTAAGAAAAGAAAGAAGGAAAGATCAATATAGAAAGATAGATGGAAAGTCAGAAAGAAAGAAAGTGAGAAAGACAGAAAGGCAGGAAGAAGGAACAAATTAAAGCAGAAAGAAGGCAGAAAGAAAGAAAGATAGAAGCAGAAGAACATGAAAAATAAAAGAAAGAAGAAGAACAAAAACCGAAAGCGAAGCAGACAGAACAGAACGAACCACTATCGTGGACAACACAATTCCGACACTACGACTTTCCTAACACTAACTATTTCTCAAATCGAATAAATTGAGATGTGAACAAACTCTCTTAACCGTTGGAAATCTCTTCGTGTCATTTTGCGTAACACTTAACTCACTTATATTACCACACTGCACGTAGGCGGTATACATTCGATACTAATATGTGTGTGTTGAAATGTATTGTTCCGTAGAGAATTAGGTTCTCAAATTAGCAGGGTTATTGTTTTTAGATTTTTTAATGTTTAGTGTCTTTGCGTTGTGTGAAAAAACGTTATCACTTATGTGGTGACAAGTGCTACAGATGTTTACTGCAACTAGGAGATCGATTACAGAATCATCATAATCATTATAATCAACATAATCAAAATCATCATCATTAATCATCATAATAATCATCATCATCCTCATAATCATCATCATTATAATCAAAATAATTATAATCATTCCTGGTAGGTTCAACCAAGCTGGACTGGTCTGCGTGGGTAGGGGTCAGACAAAAGCTGGTACTCTGGTCCTCCAGGTTGGGGGTTCTAGCACAGGGCCGACACCCCTGTCTATGTAAAAAAAATCGCACGTTACGGAAACAACAATAAATGGAAAAACGTTGCTGCGGGACGGACATCCGGAGTCTCATGCTCGTATGACTGACAGTGGTGAAAGCCGAAAGGAAGCCACTGGCATGAAAACGGATGCCCCGACCGCAAAACACGAAACCAGAATTGGTTTTTGGAACGTCAGAACTATGAATGAGGCAGGAAAGCTGAGACAAATCACAGCAAAGATGAGGAACTACAAGATACATATCCTGGGAATAAGCGAGAGCAGATGGACAGGCAGGGGGAGAATAAAAACAGCTACAGGGGAAACAGTACTTTATTCTGGCAGAGAGGATGGTCAGCACAACGAAGGTGTAGCCATTATCCTGAAGAAAGGAATGGAAAGGTCTTTACTGGAATGGAAACCCATCAACAACAGACTGATAAGAGCAAGACTAAGAGGGAGGTTCACCAACACCACAATTATACAATGCTATGCACCAACAAACGACAGCGATGAAGAGATCAAGGACGAGTTCTATCAACAGGTACAAAAAGAAATGGAAACTACACCCAGGTACAATCTCATTATAGTAATGGGAGACCTAAATGCGAAAGTGGGAGCACACAATAATTATAACGAAAGAGTAATGGGGAAATGCGGCAGTGGAACAGCAAATGAGAATGGGGACAAATTAATAAGCTTCTGCAGTATTAACAACCTGGTCATTGGAGGAACACTTTTTCCACACAAGGAAGTGCACAAGTTAACATGGGAATCACCAAACGGACGAGACAGAAACCAGATAGATCACATAATGATCAATGGCAGATGGAGACATGCACTACAAGACGTGAAAGTAAGAAGAGGCGCAGATGTGGGAAGTGATCATCACCTAGTAGTACCAAGACTGAAAGTGAAACTCAGAGCTGCTGGACCAGTTGCTGTCAAACAGAAAAGATACAACATCACGAAACTGAAGGATCCCCTCACCAGAAAAGCTTTCATGGTCGACGTAAAGAGAAGATATGAGATTATCAAAAGGCAGGAAAGAACAGAGACCGATGATGTTGACCAGAGATTCAACACCATCTCAACAATATACAAGGAAAGCAGCAAGTCATGCTTGGGATTCCAGGAAAGAAAGAGCCAAGACTGAATAACACCAGATACGCTAAACACCATAGCGAAGAGAAAAGAAATGAAAAGAAAGAAAACAGAAGCTAAGTCTCCCAGATTAAAGGCAATATATAGTGAACAGTACAGTCAGCTGGACAAGGAAGTTAAACGTCAAACCCGTGCTAACAAAAGGACATTTCTGGATGACCTTGCAAGACAAGCAGAAGAGGCAGCACTGAGAAATGAACAAAGCACAGTATACAAAATAACTAAAATCATCAGTGGAAAACGAGGTGCAAACAATTTTACATTAGTAAGAGATAAGCAAGGAAATCTCATCACAACAGTAGAGGGACAGGAAACAAAATGGGCAGAGCATTTCAGAGAAACTCTGAATAAGGAACCACCAGAGACACAATTGAATGTTCCTGAGGCTGAAAATGATCTAGATGTTAATACAGACATCCCACGAAAAGAAGAAATCATCACAGCAATCAAAGGGTTAAAGAATGGAAAAGCTCCTGGTCATGATAACTTAAATGCAGAGCTATTTAAGACAGACCCAGAGCTAGCAGCAGAACTATTAGAACCACTATTTGCACAAGTCTGGAAAACAGGGACAACACCAACAGAGTGGAGAAAAGGAATAACTGTCAAATTGCCCAAGAAGGGAGATCTTGCAGACTGCAATAATTGGAGAGGAATAACTCTTCTCTCAGTTCCAAGCAAAATACTAGGCAGGATAATTGTACAGAGAGTCTCAAGGGCGGTGGACCACAGAC
>JAMPIV010002354.1:0-117500 GCA_024509875.1 Oreohelix idahoensis
GAGTATTGTTTGGTAACCACAACTATCGGAGACTTTGTGGTACTCAGCAGCACGTGATAAATGAAGTGTGCGCCGCGCCATACTAATCTCAATTCTTCCACCACCTCGTCGATTGTTACCCCCCGGATACCCGTACCTTCGTTCCCGCTGCAGCGATAGCGTCAAAGTAGTCGAAGTTGAGGCCGGCCGGATCAAGCGGCATAATTCACAGTTGAACAACCCCACTTTTAAACTTCATGTGCACTCATAAATCTGTGAAGCGACACAACAAGCGTCCAACATACTGCCCTCTTCATCTTCCGATGTATGTCTGCTGGTTTCTCACCCTGGACTACCCAAAAAAACGGATCTAGTGTGCACGCTGCTCCTTCTCTCATTGCATGTACTTTCTAATGGGGGACGGCCATCCTTGGCTATGGTTTGATGACGTCATACTTCTACCATCAGGACACCGTACTTGCTCACACACTGGTACCTTCCAAAGCGTGAAGGGCATATACTCTGTATGATAGTACAACCGACGTTATTTGCTCCGTTTCTTTTTCTACTATATAAACTTATTAAAATTAATAAAAAGCAACATAAATTCTACTTTTTATACTGGTAAAAGATGCATGACATATGTTACGCGATTTTTCAAATAGTTACTGTATTTTGAAATAATTCTGAGCAAAATATGGCTTCTAGAAGTTGTAGAAATTCGGCTGATCTGTTCTGTTACGTGTGCGGATATTTTACCGATCGTGTTGACCAGAAAAACTTTACACCATTACTAAAGAAAGCATATGAACTTTATTTCGATTCGAAAGTTGATGATGCAAATAAATCTTGGAAGCCAAATGCAATTTGTTCGATACATTGGCAGGTTGGTTACGAAAATCGCCGAAGCATAAGTCGATGCCTTTTGGAGTGCCAGTAATATGGCGTGAACATACAAATCACACTACTGATTGTTACTTCTGCTTGACAAATATCCATGGTTTCACTTTTAAAACTAGAAAGTCTGTGGTTTATCCAAATATTGAATCGGTTTCGAAACCAGTGCCTCATGATCCAATCACGTGTCCGATCCAAGTACTCACCAAGAACAATATCCGTTGGACTAAATGAACCATCAGTAAAGTGAAAAGTTTTCCTGCTTTAGAAACTAATTCTGACTCAGATACATTACCGGTGAATGATGGTGTTTACTTAATTAACTCATTCAGAAACTTTTCAGATCTAATACGTTGATCTCGCTCCTTACCAAAGGAACGAAGCGGAATTACTCTTTTCGTCGACTCAAAGAATGAAATCTGTTAGCGCCCAATACTCCGATATCTAAATTTCGTCATAGACACAGAGAACTTGTTCAATACTTTGAGATGGATGATGACATTTGCTATTGCAAAGATGTAAACGGTCGTGAGCAGATAGTCAAAAAATGGCGATTTTTTCATCGATACTTCCAAGACTAAGTCTTAAAAGCCGTGTTTATTGCATAACAGAAATTTTTTTCATCACTTCCAGTCGCCTACTCGGTTTCATAATGAAAGATACTTATGAACAATAATGGCTATACGTTTGGCAAAAATAAAGTACAATGACTACCAATGGCGGATTTGTGAGACCTAAAGGTCATTGCAATTCTCACGGGCATGCAGACTGGGTATACTAAATTTTGTTGCTTCCTATGTGAATGGGACAGCCGCAACAGACAGAACATTATGCAAGAAAGGTGTGGCCTATCAGGGATCGTATGCAGCTCGGGCATAAAAATGTAATACACGAGCCATTAGTTAACCAAGACAACCTTCATCTTTACCACTGTTACATATAAAGTTGGGGCTCATGAAGAATTTTGTAAAAGCGTTAGATAAAACGAGCAAAGCTTTCACTTATCTTCGAGAAAAGTTTCCGCAAGTTAGCGCTGCAAAGATAAAGGAAGGTATCTTTGTAGGACCTCAGATTAGGAAAGTTATTGCAGACAAACAATTCGAGAACTTGTTACATGGTAGTGAACTTCGCGCATGAATGGCATTCAAATCGATCGTCGATAACTTTCTGGGAAATCACAAATCTGTCGACTATGTTGCATATTGTTAAGCAGTGCATAGATGCATACAGAATTATGGGCTGTAACATGTCCCCCAAAATCCATTTGCTCGATTCGCATCTTAACTTTTTCCCTGACAACCTTGGCGAAGTCAGCGATGAACATGGAGAATGATTCCATCAAGATATCGCCGTAATGGAGTCACGTTATCAAGGACGGTGGAGTGTGACCATGCTTGCCGATTATTGTTGGATGCTTCATCGCGATGTACCACATGCCATTCACCGACGAAAGTCGACTGCAAAGAAATTCAAGCCTACATAACTGTTATACTTCTTGTACGAATGATGTTGTAATACTGTATGCGTTGTTAAAAAACTTCAATTGCGTATTTCTAGAGATCCCGACCTGATAGAGAAAAACGGTTTGCAGATTTAAAAACAGCGCATTAAAATTGACCAGAAAAACATAGAAATGTTTGAGAAAGAAAAAAAAAGTTCTTTTTTGTTAGGTCATGGTAATAGATGTAATAAACACAAGCGTTCTATAGTCCCCAAAACTGTCGATTCAGAAGAGTAATAATTGTTCGCATTAAAATGGAACTGAAAGGGGATGAAAAATGGGACTTGGGGGGGAGTGAGTGTTCTAGGAGTGGGAATGCGAGATTGGGGTGAAGGGTTGGGCCGGGAGAAGTACTGTTGGCCAGATTTGCGTTGGGGTTTTGGGGAGGGCAGGGGAGGGAAAGTACAAAGGAGGGTCAATTGAAGTGTTACTCATAATTCCAAGATATTACATGTAGTTCCTATTGAGGACTTGAGAGGAGAGGCTGACATGAGTTGGGAAGACCTGTGGGAGGGATACGGGGGAAGGGGAATTTTATAATTGAGACCAAGGACATACGGGGGAGGTGGGGAGAGGGAAACTTGGAGGATAGGGAACTGGGGAGCACCAAGGGAATCATGGGACTGAGGCAACTGAAACAGGTACGGGGCGATCAGGGTGTGGATGGAGACAGTCAGATCGACACTTGGGAAGGGGGGTAACTGAGGCTCCAGAAGGAGATAGGATTCCTGAATGGATTAGAGACGAAGAGGCGGAAAGGCAAATTGGGTGTTCATATTCTTAACTCTTAAGTCCCCAACAAAAAGCAGGGTTTGGCCCAAACATATTAGCGTCGGGACGAGTGTTTTTGGGGATAGATTGTTGGATGGTTGGGTTGAGGTAATATTTTGATGACGTGTGGGGTGTGTAGGATAAATTGCGGTTTGTCAGGTTAGCGATGATAAGGGAGTTATTGGATTGGAAATGTGGTGGTGGGTTGGAGTTAACTTCCATACAATTGGTGGGGGAGGTCTAGACAGAGCATGGGGGTGGAACTGGTGTAAGTGTATTAGCGCTATATGTGGGTTTATTGTGTCTGTTGTGGGTCCCCCCCCCTCTATATTCGTGCTGGGGGGGGAATGAATGAGTTAATTTTAAAGGGGAGGTTGGTGGTTGGGAATTAGGGAGTCGGGTATAGGGCATTGATGATTGTAGGTACGAGAGTGGGGTCGGATGTATGGTCATCGGACAATTATAGCTGGTCCATAACTTCAGTGAAGATATTATTGGGAGTCCAGGACATGACGGTATAGCTTGATTACCCGGTTCAAAACTATGTCTGTGTTTCAACCAATGTTAACTTGTTGGGTTTTTGGAGGCTGTATGACTATCCTCCATAAGGAGGGAAATTCTGATAAGAATGTTGTGCACAACAGCTTTCGGCATCCGACTTTACTTTAGCTTATGGTCAAGTGTGTATAACACTAGAAGGGCTGGATTGTTGAAGCGTTGATGATCTATTCATGTTGTCATCAATCATGGTCTCTTATAAGGGGGCATGATGGACAGTTTCAGGTTGTGTATTTTGATTCCGCGTGTTATAAGGTGGTGGGGGATAGTGTATACGTATTAAAGAAAGTGTAACGTGGGTATATTCACATTGCTGGTATTAAGTTTATTTTTGGAACGATAATCGCTGGAAAGCCCCCTGGCGATTTAAAGGGTACGTTTGATGAAAAAGGTAGACACCTGTAAGCACCAACTTTTAGGTTACATTATAGAATATATATGTTTTTATTGTAAGGGAGTATTAGTGTAATGAGGTAGGGGTAATGGAAAGGGAGGTTCAGTTTAACACCCCTGCTAGGTGGGGGAGCCGGGGGGGGGAAAGTGGTATATAGGAGTGGTATGAAAGTACACGTTCACACATGTCCCTTCAGGTATTTAACGATCTCTGGGGGGCGCTTGTTTGCGCATGTTGTAGTTGGGGAAGGGCGCGTGGGGATGACCAGCGTGGGTTACTAGTTTGGGGAGATGTTTTATGCAGTTCGGACTAGTCGGGTTATAAGAGAGGTAATGGCAAGATAGAGAAGTTTGGTGTCATTGAAAAGGAAGAGTGTCCCACAAGGTGTGGCTATCCACTCCTTATGACGGGGTGTGGGTGTAATTTGCCAGGTTGAAAGTGAATGGGGTATGGCGACCTGTGTAAATTGGGCGAGCGGGTCGATTGTGAAGCTGGGTGGGTTTGTGGTTGTTTAGAAGATTGGCTTGTGATTGTTTAGTTTGAGAAATTAGCTTTGGTTAGAAACTGGAGGGTTAATGTACATGGGTGTCAGGTAGCAGTCAGTTTATGTTTATTATGAGATAACTTATGGTTTTAGTGTATGTGAGGGTAGTACTGGAAAGGAAAAAATTTTTAGAGTTCACATGTGTTAGAAGACATGAGTTATGTACATAACGCCGATGAAAGAATAGTTGTATTCACACGTGTTGCTGTATGAGGCAAATATTGCTGGACATACGTTTTTGCTTTTTTTTTTGATACCAGCAGTTATTACTGTGGGAGCTATTGGAATGCTCCTGCCATAGAGGTTCGAGGGGGGACCATAATATTTGAATTGGGGGGTTCGAGGGGTGAATATGCTGAGATGAAAATGGTATGGGTGGCAGGTCTACACAATGTTTGACATCAATGTGACTCTGGGCTCATGATAATGGGGACGTCATGCGCTCACATTGGGAACAAATGTGCGGGTGGGTGGTGTGCTACAGCTTGTGATATAGGAATTTTATTAAGATAGAGATGGTAAGACTTTGAACCATAAGGTGAATCATATATTAGGAACGGGACCTTCAAAAAATGCTAGTGTTTGTGCGCTGTGAAGGTATGTTCGTCTGCACCTTTCATGGTGATCAGAACTTGGGTGGTCCCGTAAAAAAACTTCCCAAATACAAAGGTGTTGTAGTTTGTTCACTCTTTCCTGAAACCTTGCTTGAAAGACAAACGATGCAGTGCAGAAGCCCGATAATATAGTTGTATAAGGGTGCCTATCACTTATGTCTTTTGCTGAGTCTCGACGACCTGCTTGACTGATGGATTAATTAGCGTCATGAAGCGGTAGTTCCATCATTTTAGTATAGTAATTCATTATTTTTCTCATGATGACTACGTGGTAGCACTTTCCTGCATTGAAAGCACTGTTGTCACCCCTAGTCAATAAATGATGTGAATTACACAATCGCCTTATATGATCAGTTGCCAGAGAGGCCTTAGTAAACAATGGTCGCTTCCGTGGTGACCTTTCTCTTTTTCCTATTATCTTTTAGAATTGGGGGTGGTTATTTTGTGTTTTTATAAATTTTGGGGTTGTTTGATTTGGTTTGTGTTCACAGAGGCTGCTATAGCTAACCTGGGGTGACCTTCTATATTGGTTGAGGGATACTTCCCAGTTCAGGATTTCGGGGGAAATTTTTCGCTACGAAGCAGGCTGCCGTGTTGTCACCTTCTAATTTCTTTATGCCTCACGTGCCTAAGTTATCTACATAGCCCTTTCGTAGTATCTACTGTTTGGTTTTATATGACGTCTCATGAGGAATAAGCCTAGCGGCAGTTCCTCCTTATCTGCTTGTAAGACTGGTGTCTCAGACAATTTTACCTGGATACCCCTACAATTCCGTATAATGTTCTAAATCCGGCAGTTTTTCTATTTTGTAATTTCTTTTAGGTCTTGTCTAACATCATCTAGTATCCTGTTTTGCTTTTACTTCTGGCAATAAATCAATTTTGCTCTATTCTGTGACATTTCAAGTAACTTTGCGCAGTCATAATCAACCATCAAGTTAATAACCTATCAAGTTTGAATTCCTCATTCATACGATGCTTGCAGCTCCACTCGTGTACCTAAGTTGTATATCCCTAAGTCTCGATGGTTACTAGTACTCAACTTGATTTCTGTTGTTTTTCGTCTTCCTAATAAATGTAGCTTTATTTTTCACCGTTGCTTTCTATGCCTTCTCGGGTTACTTCCATACTGTTCTATTAGATTCCATGTCCAAAGTAATGTGAAATTCAGTTATGGTAAGTAAGTAATTTTGTTTCCAGACAGTTTTATCAGATTCCATTCTTTTTAGCCATTGATTATCATGGTTCCTCTTTTAGTTCAGACAAGTATTGACTAGTAAAAAAAGATCGTTTCCCATAATGGTTTCGTGTCGCTGTTTGAATATTCAATATATCTGCAAATCCACTTGATAGTAATTGTTAGCAAGTTTTTTCTTTGCATATGATCTAATGATCGCTATGTCCCAAGGGGGAGACATTTTTTTCCCTCGTTAACAAGATTTATGGTTTAAAAATTTTCTTTATTTAACGTATAAACAAATCCGATCCACGTTCCTAGTCCTAAAACCATGTAATTGAGAGGGCTACCCCTGTCATATTTGTGAAATATGATACTGATTTTTAACTATCTTGAAACGCATTTAAAATGATTTTCCCAGTGTATCAGCTTCACTATCCGCATGTGTTATTGCACCTTTACATTGATCCTTCCGCGTGTGCTTCAAGTTACCGTTCTACTGATTGGTGTATTACCGTGCATAGGCTATCTTGCGGTAATCTAGGTTCTGTAGAAATACAATGGGTAATGAAAGGTCACGTTCCTTACACTGCATACAATGGCCGTGACAGATGGTATAAATATTATTCTGCAGAGCAAGCTAAAGCGTGGTAAAAACTGTGTCGGAGTCTCTCAAGATCCTGAAATGAGGAACATATTTCTCGCTTTGGGTTTCTAGTAAACGCTTCATTTCATCATTTACTACAAATCTAATGGGAAATTCTCAGTATCAATCGAATACCAGGACGCAAGGAAGAAAGGAAAGTAGTAGATAGTTTTTGACAGGGATGTGATTTAAGAGAGATTTGTAGAATGTTTCATATTCCAAAAAAAAAACTGGTGACACTAATAGGAAACTGCAAAATATCGGCTGAGAAACACACAATGACATTGATGTGTTTCTTTACTCCTCTTATTTTCTTTCTGGTCGAATTCAACCTAATGGAAGAACTGTTAGAAGCATTGTGCGTTTTACGTTTAGGAAGTAACGCTTAGTGGAAGGAGAATACGTCATCTGCGAGAAGCCGCAACTTTATTATCTATGAGAAGTTATATATTTAAACGTGAAAGGTGTTCGGGAAGTGCGTTTTTTTTAAACATTAAAGAGTTTGGATATTGTGTATGTGGTATGAAACTTGGATCAATGCTCACCACACAAGTGAAAAGGAATGGCAGTTATCAGTTGGAACGATATAAAAGATAGTTGTAGCCCAGTGGAAAAGGACAACGGATCTGATAATGACAAATGCTGGCAGCAGACATAAATGGGCTAGTAAATAAATGCGTGAATTTATTTTCCACTTCCAATTATACGGACAACCGGTACTATCTTCACCGAGATGAACGGTAAACATAATTTATAGAGTGGATTGAAAATACTCTTCTGTCCGTCCCTAGACAGAACCATCCTGTCTGATAATGGACCACGCATAATACGCACAACGCTGTGGCATAAGAAAAAAAATCCCGACATCTTCGAGTACAAAAGATGCTATATAGATTTGCTCAAAAATAAGATATCCAATTAACGAGGGTTTCTGAAACCTGAATTACGTCCTTGTTAAGATATCACAAACGACCAAGATATTTCCATATAGACAAGTTGATTCAACAGCAATGGTCCAAAATGTGTTTGAGACTGCCACCTTATCATTCAACTATTTAACTCAATGAACTCCGTTTGCAAAAGGTTAAAGGACAGGTGGCAGCTGAAAATAAAACTTTCAAACTATCAATATAGAAAGAACTAACATATGCCGCCCTCTTCGCTAGATAGACAAATATTAATGGGTGTAATTGTGTAAGGCCATGTCTTAAAAGATGAAAATGACTACTGTAATTGGAAAAAAGAAGGATATGTCGTTCTTTCAGACCGAGAAATAAGTCATCAATAAGGGGGATGTTAGACTCGCTCCTGACTCAGAATAGTGTGTAAATAACTTATATGTATTATATGTTTTCCTCCTCCATCTAGTGTGTATATGTAAACCAATTCATTACCTTTAAATCTCCACGATTTCACATACGAATTTTATTAACATACACAGTACTTTCACCTCTTCATGGCCGAAAATATGCAACTTCTGTCATTTACGGTAAATTATTTGCTTCCAGGACAAAATAATTACTTCGTTAAAAAAGATCAAAGGAATTAGCCGTTGCAAGAAAAGAACACTACCTGCAGCATTGAATTTTATACAAACTTTGGGGCATTGAAAATGTAACACCACATGCAAAAAATCATGTTTATAAGTGCAAGAAATATGGAGATATTTGAAGTCAATCGTCGACCGATCTTGTCTACGAGTTGCAAATATCAAATAAAGGTTTGGTTTGGTTTGGTTTGGTTTTTATGCACATCTTCATTGCACACGGACAAGTCCATCAGTGCTCCGATGTCGTCTCTTAGATCATTGACAAGAAGGATCTCAACACAGTGCACGAACTCCGTAACACCGTCGAGGATCCCAGTGTGTGTTTACAGGAAATCACACATTGTGTAAGTAATTGTCAGGTGGGTAAGTTTCTCTTAAATATTTTGCCAGGGCAGCGGCCGCATGGCCTGAACGTTACGATTTCGAACTGCCGAAGAGGATTTTAACGTGTGTAACTCGCACACAGGACCTCCTATTTTTTTACCCTTATCCGAGAAGGCTAGTTATCCGAATCTCACTACCTCTTATCATATTCGATACCCACTTCGATCTACCCATAAAATAAAGGATGAGAACTGCAATAAATGTTCTTTCTTTGTGTATTTTCTTTTCGTGTTCATATTATATCTTTACGTAGATATGCGGAGTTTAAACATAGTTATTACAACAAATCTGCTTAATGCCAAAAATCAGTTATCAGTTTTTGTTTTCTGGGGAAGGTCTGCGGTAGTCATATATGAGACAAACGTACAAATATAACTTACCTACAGGGGCCTGATAAGAGCAAGTGGTTTCCGTTCTTTAAAAAATTGGCGAGTTACAATTCAGTGTAAGAAACTCAGTTTTATAAGCTTCCACCATATCAAATTATACACAAAAGTACATATTTAACCCCTCCAAAACAAGACACACAGCACAAAAAATAAAAATAAAACCATTTGGCGGCATATAAAATAATGAAACCATTTGATTTATTCTGTCTGCAAACCGTACAATTTAATGTCAACCATGACATTTTAACATCACCAACTTGTAATTGTTTTGGCACGTAAGTATACAGGGTGTTCCAAAAGACTGATCTGGTACAGACAATCACTAGCGCAACAAATGTTCAGATTGATAGCAATCTTGTGTATAGCACGTGGTGATACAATGCTGTAAACTGCATCGGAAATCTTCTAAATTCTGAGATCTGATGCCTCTACAAGAAGCGCCGATTTGTTCTTTGAGGTCATCAATAGACCGTCGCACTGATATTTTGAAAACCAGCTTCAGATGACTCCAGAAATATAAACAAAGATCTAGTAGTCTCATGTCTGTGGATCTTGGTGCCTTGCGCCCAATGCATTGCTGGGAAGAACCTCATCCAACCAGTTTTTCGCATTTCTCGAGCAGCAAAACTAAGTGGAAAGTATAACCGAGTTTTTTACTGCGAATGGCATGTCTTTTCATTCAACAGCTGTGGATATCGTTTGACGTTCACGTTCATCCTCCTTACGTGAAATGTGGTCCCAACATGATGTTTCCATGTATAGTGTGCCGCAATGTATTTCTGATGATAGTTTGATGATCTGCTTCAAGTACTACATGTGGATTATCGGTATGATAATAAAAAAAAAAAATTGTAATACGTATTACTAGGAGAAAGGACAAGAAAAACCACTTACGTTGCGACACACAAAGTCTTCGTCGCGAACAGAGAAACAAAAAACAGAAGGGAAAGAAAGTGAGAATTAAGTGGGAAACATAAACTTACTTCTTATTATTTAAGCTTTATTTTTTAAGTTTTATGTTTCCACTCTCAGCAGGGATGGTCAGATAAACACACACGACGAATTATTACAGGACGAAGTGTAAAGAATGACTCGAAAATACAAATACTGCCGTAGAGGAAAAGAGAGCGAACCAAATTATGTGACAGCTTGGCTCAATAGAGTGCTTGTTCATATTCATTGTAATGATTTTATACTTCAAGGAACGAACGTAAGCTTCGAAGCAGTTTAACGAATCATTACAAATTAATGGCTAAAAACAGTGTGATTAATAATCAGAGCAAGCCTAATTTTTGAAACTGCTGACTAACGCTGACACGATAACAAAATAAATGAGGTGTCATTCTTCGTGAAAATGTTAATGTCACAGTTTTTGGGGCTGCAGTTCACCAAAGTTGCGTTTACCTGCTAGGGTCAGAGCTACTAAAAGTGTCACCTCGTGTGTGTTAGTAAGAGCGTATTTATTTTGCAACTGGCATGTGGTTTTTCAAACTGGCTATTGATCAACCAATACCCTTTAGCTCCCCAGGGAACATAGACCTTCATCAAACATGTGACTAGTCCTCATGTCACGTGCCATCAGCCAGTGTTTTTTGCACGTTCTCCTCATTTTCACTTCTGTCTCCAGTTCTCTTCTACGTGTATTTGTTGGTCCTCCTCTGCCTTCTCTTTCGTGAGGATTCTAGAACAATGAATGCCTTCTCTTTCCTGAGGATGTCAGAACAAAGACTGCCTCTTGTAACTGATATTTTATTAATGGCTCTGCTGTCCATATTTGAAATATCCTGATCTGTTTTCTTCTTCTTATCCTTCTGATCCTAATGGAGCATGGAGCCACCCCTGCAGCTGACTCAGATAGCTGGGTAGGCAGTGTCAACTCTGCCTAGTAGTTATGGTTTAACAATCCCCTTTTAAAGATGTACCTTAGTGCTAACGTCTTGTCCCATCTTTGTCCCATTTCACTTGCAATCTATTACGGAAATACTTTTGCTTGGAATTAAAATTGCACGCTGCCAGATATAACAGACATTTCTTCAAATCTGTCAACAGCATTAGTGTTATAAATATTCATGCCTGTTCCTTTGGGTTAATAAGCAATGATGCTGATCATTACATTCGTAATACTAATGTCAGATAAAGACATATAACAACTGGCGATGACAATACTGGGCAGCTAAAAATGGTGGAAGATGTTGTTGTTGATTTGGTGGGTATGTTGATCATCAATACGTATATTTACCTCATTAGGTAAATTAGTCTTATATATCACATTACGTTATATATACACTTAGATAGCATTAGTCTTATCACATTATACTGTATATACTACCTTAAAGGTAATCTTAGTCTTTATCACATTTTATGTTAGAATACTCATTAAGTAAATTTAAGTCTATCATCGAGGAGTCCTGTGGTAACTGCATAACGTAATGTAAGGGAAGAAAGAAGATCAAAATGGCGACACATAAACAATCAGTACAAATACAATTTATTGTTTGGTTACAGTTACAGATAAAATCAGTGGAATTTATAAAACAGGTGACAGCTAAAACCCGTGACAGCTATAACACAGTTATAGATAACTGTTATGGTCTTTCCACTGTTATGGATTATTGTTTATTTACATTTAGTAATAATAATATTCTTCCAGGTTACAACTCTGCTGATTGAATATATCAGATTCTTAATTACACACTGATATCAAAAAACTCTACGCCACACATTCTAAGTTACGATATATAGTTGGGCTGCGTTCTTGTCCCGGTGTCTGCACTAAGTGACCGATGTGCGTATGTAGATTCAGTCACAAACGTACATACCAGATACAAATGGGGGGGGGTAGGAAAGTCAAACGACGGAACAGATCGATACTGTGTATTACGTTGCAAAAACTCAGACACGATGACATGAATGAACCCACACATTCGACAGCAAAACACGAATCATCTCCTGCACTCAAAAGGGAACTGCACACTCGGTCATTTATGAACATAATACAATGGCCTTCCAAAATCTCTCACTTCTCAGAATACACTAAGACCTGCAAATATGAGCTAGTTATATCACTGGCCTATACAAATCTCTACAACTTCCTCAGAAATGTCCTCCATAAATCTGGCCAACACAAATCTTGGGCCTACATAAATCTTGACCTAATAAATCTTGCCTACACAATTATCTTGCCTACATAAATCTTGCCTATCCATAAATCGCGGGCCAATAAAATCTTGGCCTACATAAATTCTTGGCCTATTCCATATTATCTTTGCCTAACACAATTCTTGGCCTACATAAATAAATCTTGCCTACACAAATCTTGGCCCTTACATAAATCTTGGCCTACATAAATCGTGGCCTACATAAAATCTTTGGACCTCATTAAAGCATTGGCCCTGACATAAATCTTTGCCTACATATATCTTGGCATCACCAAATCTTTAGGCCTACATAAATCTTTGGCCTACATAAAGTCTTGGCCTACCATAAATCTTTGGCCTACATAAATCTTGGCCTACATAAATCTTTGGCTACTCATAATCTTGGCCTACATAAAATCTTTGGCCTACACAAATCTTGGCCCTAACTTAAATCTTGGCCCTCCATAAATCTTGGCCTACCATAAATCTCGGAAAATCCAGACTGCAGTTACTCAAGGCCCGTAGCACAACATCAAAAAACATATGTCGCACTTATTTTCTCCTCCACCCTAGCGCATGGCATCACATTTTGAAAAAATCCGGGCTTGACCAATCCCCGTCCTACGCCCAAACAATACCCTCCTCCCTCCTCGACTCACACTAAACACCTAGTCCACCACCTCAAAAAAACCCCAGTCACTCTGGCTCGGCCGTTAATACACCAGCTCTCCAGAATACCCGGCGACTAAGCCACGAGGCTATTTCCCATATAACTCTCCAATAACAGTACAGAATAAACACATCTCAACATTGAGATAGTTCGACAGCGTTCACCACGCTTTTTCAGTTCTCTGTCACTCAAATTTTAGGAAAAAAATATCTATCACTAAAAGTCAAATAACACCTCAGCTTTAATCGAAGCAATCAAGCAACTAGCGCACTCAAACCAAAAATTTACTCCGTTCAAAAACATTTCGACATTTTGTAACCCTCCCGTCCAGTGACAAAGAGTGGCGGGAGATGAGAAGCAGCGAGGCGACAAAGCTCAAGTCATCACAGTAAATAAGCAGAACAGTTACGATAAGTTAAAAACTCTTGTTAATACAGTGCCGAGTGTAGAATGATATTGTGTTTTTCCAAAACCCGTCTTTAATGATGGTCCCCGCCTGGTCTATTCTTTTTAGTGACTTTCCTCATGTCTCACACTCGCAGCACACCCCCCCCCCCCCAACCCCGTTTTCAGCCTCCCAATTTTACCCGTTGTCCATTCCATTTCCTCGTAAGACAAGAATTAAAATTAGTTTTATTTAAATGTTGTTTGCCAATATAACAATACGTAGTAGTTGAAAATAACAGCGGTTCAACACACACACACACACACACAACTGAGAGGGAAGGTGGTTTGCTGTGAAATAACTAAAATGGAGTGAGATACTGACGTCCTAGTCAACACCATAATCTAGTTTGATGTAGGAACTAGTGGACGCGCCGTTCATGGACAAGCATCTCCTACTGCGTAATTGTATTTTTATAAATTATGTAAAAGATGTTTCAAGCTCTAAAATGAACAAGCATAGCTGTAAAGAAAAAAAAAACTAAGCAAGGAGACCGAGAGTCCGACCACCTGCCAGGTTTCTTGTCGCTCAGAGACTGATTTGATAATAAAATAATAAAAACTTTTTTTTTTAAAACACGCGCTTATAAGTTCACTAAGAAACCCAAGAAATGTTTTTCAAGACTTTATTGTGTGCTTTAGTCAAAAGAAATATAAAGTATCACATTACAAGAGCGTGGGCGCTTAAACGCCTATCGAGCTGTTGCGTACTTTTATTACCTAGGGTGTTAGTCTTCCGTCCTGCCAGTGTACCCACCAGTCCTTGATATAAGTTATAATTATTATTTGTGGTCTTCGATTTATTCACGCACCGACGTGCACAATGCAAATGATGTGATTACTCTTCGGCGCTCGGTAACCTAGTTAAGTAATGGAGTCTGACGTCCATGAGCTTGTAGGGGCAGGACGGGACCATATGTTCCGTGAGATATATTCGTTACAATCGTGGCAAGTCTGTGGAAGCCATTCTTTTTTGTTGAAATATTGGTCTTCAATGTCGAAGCCTATATTGGGAGTAACATATACGTTGTCGCCCCTTCGTATTCTTTATGAGATTAGTATATTGAAAACCTGAAAGTTTAAGGCTACTCACATGATAAAGTCTAGCGGGAATACATACTGTTATTGTAATCCTAGAATGGACAACGGAGCTGTTAAGCCTTCTGTATCTTTCGTAAAGGAGATTCCTACGAGGGAACAAAGTTATTGTAATTGTATTATTCATATTAAAAAATAAAAGCCCGTTATGCCAATAGCCAAGTTCGTGGCAATGAGTTTTGTGGAGAGGTTAGTTATTAAAACCCAAATACAACCCAAGATGTATCGTCATGTATACACCATTGATATTATATTGAACATACGTATTGTAAGGAATGAAGTCTTGGATCAAGACAGTCTTTTTGTTGGATAATGCGGAATTCACTGGTATGGTAATACGTACTTAGTTGGATGGTCCTCAGACAAGGTCAACGGACATTTTTATCTACTGTTCAAACATAACATGAACCTTTTGGGATTCTTATTACGTGAATGTAAGGAAGATGTTGAAAGGGATCTGCCGCAATACCTAACCACCATCATAGATGTACATATAATTTCGTCAGAGTATACATTACTATGCATCCATGGAATGATTGTTCTCCGTCAAGAACATTTTCTCGTATTGTTTGAACGTATACCGTCAATAAATAATGTTAAACTGTACCACCCCCCGTACAGTTTGCGCTTCAGCGTCACAGCAGGCCTTGTTTTTGACATACATGCCTGAATTATGCATCGTTACCTGTTTGAGACTAATTTTGGACAGTTTATTTGGATTCGCGTCTTATCAGCACGATCTTACAGCACATCTTAGAGACCCAGAGGAAACGTCTAACAGTAATTGTAGATAATGCCAGTGTGTCTTGAATTACTCCTCGGATTCAACACGCACTCGGAACTACCTCACAAGTTTTTCCACACTAGTCGAAAAAACGTGATTTTCTAACAGTACATACTCCGGCTAACGGTTAACAGAAGGTCAAGGTCAACAGTGAACCTCCACATCAAGCTTCTACATTGAATGACTACTTAGACCTCATCTTTTAGTCCTCATTATCGTATACGAGCATTATAACTCCAAATACTCCAAGGCGAAGTATTTCGAAGTCTCAAAAAACGTACATCTATAGACGAGGCCCATTTTTTTTGTTTCGCATCAGCCGAGATAAGTATAAACGTATGTATCAGTTTATTGCTGTATTGTGTTTGGTCTGTGCCTATTCTCTTATAATGTCTACTTACTA
Source organism: Oreohelix idahoensis (assembly GCA_024509875.1). Taxonomy (NCBI): domain Eukaryota; kingdom Metazoa; phylum Mollusca; class Gastropoda; order Stylommatophora; family Oreohelicidae; genus Oreohelix; species Oreohelix idahoensis. The sequence goes on from JAMPIV010002354.1 coordinate 15,940, forward strand.
TCCATGTTGCATGTTATATGTTTTATATTCATCGTGGGAGGTAGGGAGGTCGATCTGACAAACGAGGTTCCATCTCGAAGCTGATTCGTGCTTTTGTCAGATGTTCTACTAGATTTAGTTTGTAAGTTTCCAATTGACGATAATTCGGGTTCAGAGGCTAGAAACCTTGCGGGAGTTCCGATCGCTTACTTTCCTCTTATAATAGTAATATCTGTTTAAGCTGTACCGTCTATTTTAAACTGTTGTTTTCATAGTTTATTTTGATTCGTACTTAGTTTTATGATTTATTTTGTTTGTAATATTACGGACCTACTCACCTGACTTTCCGTTCAGTTTTTTGAACAACATCAATTTGTATACACTGTACTGTCAATTGTCTTGTGAAAGTTTTTTAAATCGCACATATTCAATTGCATTCTTTGCAACATAATCTCTTAATTTTTCCATTTTTTATTTTTGGTTGAATTAATGCGAACGTTTTCAGTCGTTTATTTATATCTTGTCTTTTCAGTATTCGCAACTTCCCGATTTATCCTACCTTCTATCTATCACGGTTTGTGCCTTCATAAATTACGTGAGTTGTTTATTAATATATTTGGACAATTCACACATGACACACCACACTTACCGTTGCTATGACAGGAACGAAGACCACAACATTATATAGTAACCCCACGTTAATATACTAATACTTACATAACATTAATTATCATTTTAGAAAGCCAAGAGTATTGTGACAACATATAAAGCAGAAATGTAATTCAGCTAGATTATTTCATTAATAAACGACTAACGCCCTTAATATTACTCCTAAATAGAAGTAATATATAAAAAGCATTTGGAATAATTTTTTTTTAGTGGTTACAAACACAAAACTATGAAGTAGAGTTGTTACGACATGAAGTAACCCACTCGATTTTGTTTTTTTTTGCGTACACATGTTTAGACTTTTCTTGAGTACTGACACTACCAAAGAATAGGAGTCACTTAAAGAATTCGCTTACTAATTGAATGACTCGGGAAGTCATTGATGTATAGTTTAAAATGGATATTTTAGAGCATTTTCCACCGTGAGGGAGATAGAATAGGTCAATGGGGTTCCAAGTGTAGTGAGGAATAAGCCTTTGAACATTATCATTACATCAAATTACCCAGGATTCTTATAAGAATTATTTGCTTTTCTTAGGTTTAAGAGATGGCTTTTCACAAGAGAAAGCAGTGAAACTTGCTAAATTAATTATCAAACCCATGTTTTTAATGATGAAGGGAAAAAACTACTCCCGACAGAAATGTTGTTTGAGGTTGGATGATTTGAAGAAAGCCCTAACGAAGCATAAGGGTATGGCAGATTGCCCTTAACGAAGTGACTTAGATACCGCAAAAAAGGGGATTATTAGCATAATTTGCGATTGGCTATAGGATTTTGAAAATGCTGCGTTTGAAGAAGAAAGTGACTGTGTTTATAGATGATAATAAGAAATATCAGATGACTCTATCTTTTAGTCAGACAAGAGAGTTAGAATAAGGAGTGACCCTCATTAAATGAAACATATATTTTCGAAGGAAGAGAGGGCCGAATTAAATATAAACCCTTTAGCTATGAATACTACTTTACAGATAGAATGGCAATACACCTGGTGCTCGAAATTCAAGCCTTGGCAACTGAGTGTAACTCTTTTGAGAGAAAAGTGTAATAATTCGATAATCAACGATGGGCCAAGACATGAAAGTTTTTGTATAAGAAGGTACAGATCTTGCTTTGCATATCAGGAACTCAGGAATCTTCTATGTCCCACAGGAGATAAGTGGTCTCAGGAAAAACAGAGAAATATGGAAAATTTTCTCAGGAGAAAAAGGAGATTGTACGAAATACTGAAGATAAGGTAGCTAGTGATTGTTAATTTTAAATGAAGGGTTAGGACTCTAACGTTACAGCCCGAGGGTTGCCAATACTACACTTCGCGTCCTTACAATTTGTAGTAAGAAAATTCTAAGAAATTGTTGGGGTAGATCATTGAAGCAGAATAATACAGATCTTAAAAGGCCAACGTCATGGAAAAGATACGGTTTTTGTTCCCTGGGAGACTGTTGAACTTATGAACTAAAGGCATCATAGTGCTATAGATGCACACATACGGAAAATTAGGCAGGAGAGAGCTAAGGGCTTTAGTTACTTATCAAAACTCTCCCAACAAGAAATTAGAAACCTTAAATTTAGAAACTAACAGCTCACAGAAGAAAAAAATTATAAAGAATCTTAGAATTGATTATTCAGAAGGGGAAATAATCAAGAAATTGCTAAATTTTATAAAGGGAGACAATTTTAAATACATAATTCCTCCTATATTCCAGGTTACGATGGGGCCTAATCACTCACGACTACCAACAAGATTTTTATAGAAATAAAGTTTGCTAAGTAATAAAGGAAACCTATAATATTCGTTATTGTCCGATCCAAATTGCATTATTCTCTCAAGAGGAACATGGGTCTTGGTCTAAATCCAATGTAAACCAACAGCACAAACGTTAATTGACAATTCATTGGCGTACTCAGCCAATTTTAACTCAAACAGAAAGGATAAAGTGTGGTAATTTTAATGCCAATAATCGATAATCGTTCGCGACGAAGAGATAGATCTTCGATCAATTCACGTATACATACTAATGTCGCTTTAAAGTTATACACAGGCTAACATTGAACAGGGTAAAGGTGCTTGATACTCATAATACTTTGCGATTGTTCTCTGTGATTGTTATCAGGTAAAAGAGTGTCCATAATGCTTCGACTTCTTTTCCCAGCCAAAGGCGATCACTACGCCTGCGCTGCGGACATATTTTGCATAGTCTAACCTGCGTTCTGCACGGCCTCTTTCTGCTTCAGTACTCACAGGTGACAGGGAACTCTTAACTTTAACAGAGGATTTGTCATGCCATTCCATGCACTCTCCTTTTAATTGATTTCAGTTTGGACAACGGTCGCGCTACGGGAACTTTCGCTGATCTCAACCCTAAGTTTGCGCTACGGCTAATGGTTGTGAAATGCGTGAACTTTTGGTGGCAGACCAGTGGAAACATTTCCCAACAAGCTTGTTATTGATTTTAAAACTCCTTTCTTTTCAGGAATGATCCTCGCATGCCTCTTGAAGGGAGACCGGGATAACAAATCAATTGAGGCGCGTGAAGGAGTGCGTTCGTGAGGATGGGGCAGGTTGAGAGAGATTGTAAATATATGGTATAATAAGATTGTACCCCACAGCAATTGCTGATTGGGAAGAGCAAAATATACATGATAGCCCGTGCCATTTAACGAACTCTTCCTAGATTTGTTTCACATATGCACATTACTAACTTAAACTGTTATGTAATATTAAGATCTTTGAATCCTAATAGTGAAAATGAGTCCCATTGGTCATTACGCCACCTGTTGCTAATGCATTACAAAACCTTTGCGACAATGCCTTCATTCCTAAGAATAACGTTAAGTTTTCAACGCAACCTGTGAAGTACTAGTATGTCATGTCCTTGGGACATATCCTTTTCCCTCGGCATAAAAATAAGGCCAGTTCTGAAAACAAATCCCTGATCCTGCAAATTGGACAGCAGGCATCTGATCGTAAGAAAAAGGTTAACGGTTGAGAAAAAGGAAAGGATGGTTCCTAAGAAAAATAAGAGTGAGTTAAACTCAGATGGGATAAATTAATAACCAATAAAGTGTCCGTAAGGTTTAACTATGCCCAGCAAGCAGTGTGTCTCTACGACATTGCCGTACACCTACACACCTTTGGTATGACGTAAGTAGTCATACTCAAGTACAAAATATGGTAACATTTAAGACCAATAATTCTACATGTAAAATAATAAATATTATAAATTTAATCAAAGGACTAAGGTTAAACCATAAACCTTATTTACATTCTGGTGACTATGGACCACATATATTGGTATGGGTGCACATTCTTGCACCAGTCCTTGTGCAAAATCTGCCACAGCGGGGAACTAGTTGGCAAGAAGCACTAGAGAATTTTCTCAACCACACGCGACGTTAAGTTTGTACGTATATTACCTCATACCAATAACAGATATGGTGAACGACCGTGGTTACTTTAGAACCAATAGAGATGCTCGCATGTGTTAATCGAGCGGGACAATGTGTGTGTATTTTCACCACCATTCCCCTCATGTTACGATTAGTTTCCTGATTCTGGCGGTCACAGACAGATAGGTAACCTACTGATATTGGATTTTTGATTTCACAATCTTCTTTGATGACTCAGCCTATGCAGTCGCATCATTTCTCTCCTGTAATATCAATTTTGTTCTTTTTCTAGTTCTCTTGACCTAATCCAATGGAATTTTATGCCATTTGATTGGTGAATGCGCCAGCATACCTTTGTACGCATGATGCGCCGCGTAATGTCTCATCGTCCGATGTCATTACTTACATAGATGAACATCTGTCATTTCAGTAACTCTTGGAATGAACAACTATTCAGAAATTAAAAGCTTTACTTTCTACTTTACGGGATTATAACTTAACAGCGAAACCTTCAAAGCTTCATTTTGTATTCGGTTTTCATGACATCTCCTTTCTGGTACAATCGTATAGGTCATGGTTTAATGTATACAGAAGACAGTAAATGTTCTCTAATATTTTAAACAATCTCAGCACCTAAGACAAAAAAACAAGTTTAGGTCTCTTTTAGGACTAATACAGTTCTAATCTAAGTTCATTCCTCATTTGTCGAACTATAACTGCTACCTTTTCCTTCAACTTACTGAGAAAAAAGTGACAGCTAACATAATCCAGTGGTCTAACGAACATCAAATCGCGTTAGATTATATAAAAGATTTTTTTCAAGTGAGCCTTTTTTGAGGTTGCCTAACAAAGATCTCACTTTTATTCTTCGTAGTGACGCATCTTCTTAAGCCAATGCTGCAGTTTTGATGCAGTAATATACAGGCACCTTATTTCCAGTCCATGTACGTTTTCGAGAAAATTGACGACGAGCGAAATGAAAATACGCCGTCGAACAATGATAAAGTAGTTTACTTGCTTTAGTGTGGTCAATCACAAAACATGGAACGAATACTTACTGGGCTCACACTTTGGTAGTGGAAACTGACCAAAAAGCTCTCACAGTCACTGAACACTAAGGACGTTAAATCTTCAAAGTCAACGAGATATGCGATACTCTCTCCAGCCATATAGCTTCGAAATTCGTTCAATTCCTGAGTGAAAAATGTGTTTTGCAGACTGTTTGTCAAGATACCCTAGCGAACTTGTCGAACCTAAACCACTTCCAGATGTTGAAACGGTCCTCACAGATAATCAAGTCAGATATAATATAAGAACTTGTACGGTATCAATTCGTTGAACCTCTATACATACTTTGTATGGAACTGAATTATTCGTACCCAAGCATAATTCCTGGATATACTTACTTTGATTATAACATAGACTTCTTGTGAAGTAAACATTTTATTAGTACTGAAACATTGTTATAGTGATAATATGGATAGTCAATATTCTTATGGAACATATTATACTACATATTGTGTTAGAGAATATTCTTTGCACCGTGTATGGAACATTAAGAACATATTCACGTCGATTACTAACTAGTTCTTAAGTGGAACAGTAAACAATGAGTAAAAATGGCATTACTAAATAAATTAGTAATTAGTTTTATCAATTTGATTAATTAAGAACTATATTAATTAGATAAGAAATCAATTTTAAGCTACTATAATTAATTGTAGAGTACACTTTAACTAACTTGAATAGTTGTAAAATGTCTCTTGTACTTATATTTACTTCACATGGTAACATGATCTTTTCAACTTTTAGATAACTAACCCACCATACTAATGTTAGAAACATTAAGGGTGCTGCTTCTTAAACGTGTTTAATTATGCTTTGTTTCACTTTGCATGTTTTATTTTTATTTTTTTTGTTTTTTGATTCTCTTGTCATTGATTATCATCAACGTTGCTGTTCATTTTCATTTGAATTCATATGTTTTCTTTTGAAAATTTAGTTGAATGTTTTTATCATACTTTTTTGGTTTTCATTTTCAACTTTATTTTACTTCGAATTGTACCACATCGTTCCAAAGTAGGTCGATTGTGGATGTGTGCTTTAATGCATACTTTCATTTAGTTATATTGATTTCCATTTAATATTCTTTTTCATAATATTGTATAACATTATGACTTTGATTTATGTTCATAGATATCGATGTAGTTTTTGACTCACCTCTCTTGGGTACTTAGTTCAAAAAAAATTAATAGAATTAATTTTTTTTTAAGGGCCGGTGATAAGGGAGCTGTTGCGTACGTTATTACCTAGGGGGTAGTCTTCGGTCCTGCCAGTGTACGCACCAGTCTTGATATAGTTATATTATTTGTGCGTTCGATTTATTCACGCACCGACGTGCACAATGCAGAGTATGTGTTACTCTTGGCGCACGGGTAACCTAGTTAAGAAGGGAGTCTGACGTCATGAGCTTTTAGGGGCAGGACGGACCATATGTCCGTGTGATATTTCGTAATCGTGGCAAGTCTGTGGAAGCCATTCTTTTGTTGGAATATTGGTCTTCATGTCGAAGCCAATATTGGGAGTAACATGTAAGTTGTCGCCCCTTCGTATTCTTATGATTAGTATATTGAAACCTATCTTACTGTTTCAAATATAACATGAACATTTTGGGATTCTCATTACGTGAATGTAAGGAAGATGTTTGAAAGGGATCTGCCGCAATACCTAACCACCATCATAGATGTACATAATTTTCGTCAGAGTATCATTACTATGCATCCATGTTGATTGTCTCCGTCAAGAACATTGTCTCGTATTGTTGAACGTATTCCGTCAATAAATAATGTTAAACTGTACCACCCGCCTTACAGTTTGCTTCAGGTCACAGCAGGCCTTGGTTGACATGCCTGAAGTTATGCATCGTTACCTGTTGAGCTAATTTTGACAGTTTATTTGGATTCGCGTCTTATCAGCACGATCTTACAGTCATCTGTAGAGACCCAGAAGAAACGGTCTAACACATACATTTTATCCATACGTTTTTAATGAAGTATAAAGCAGAAGTTAATTTCATGCAAAATTAGCGCCCCTCCAACTTTGTCTATATTGCTGCCAAGATATGTGTACGATTCTACATCTTGTAGTGGTGTTTCTTCAAGTTCAACCCTGTTATCATTACCTGCATTTATTCTCATTATTTTTGTCTTTTTCCTGTGTATTTTCAGACCCAATCGAGTGTTTTCAATTTGTTCTGCATCTGATTACGGTTATGGGACAGAAGAGCCAAGTCAGCAAAATCCAGATCATCCAAATGCTTAGTCAGAGTCCACTGGATTCCATTTCTGTTGTGTGTTGTCGATGTTCTCATAACCCAGTCTATTGCTAGTAAGAAAAGAAATGGAGACAAGAGGCATCCCTGTTGCACTCCTGATCTTATCCCAAACGGTTCTGTAAGCTGTTCTTCATGAAGAACTCTGCATGTCATGCAGTTCAGGAATATATTTTAGAAACCTACTTGGGAGTTTTCTTTGGGAATGCAAAAAAATAACCTTTGATCCCTGGCTAGAATGCTGGCGTGAGAAATCTAGGGCGAAATTTTAAAAGTTAAAAGTTTTTGTTTTCCCGCAGTCAGCTACAGATCTACCAAATCACCCACTGGAATCTACCGGCAGATCGAGATGGATTAGTTGATGACCCCTGCTTTAGAGTGTTCAGAACTTAAAAGATCGAAAAGCTCGTTTGACTGGGGACAATATATGATGATCTAATTACCTCATATTGTAAAGATTTATGTATAATATTCTGCCACTACAACCACAACTGCATATGTTTTAACGGGGTCTCAGAGGGGAGAAAGAGTAGTAACGTGTAACCTACCATGAATGTCGTAAATGACGAATAAAGATGCTTTGCCACAGGCTGCCAACCCCATAGTCTAGAAACGTTAAGCCACAAATATTGCAATTAACATTACGAGAATGAGTAAGTCAACTAAAGAGAGGGAGCCGCGCTGGTGTAGTGGTTACCAAACTGCGCTGGTGACCGGGTGACCCAGGATCAAACACGGGCGAGGACATTTGAAGATTTTTCGTCGACCGGGATTTGGAATGGATTAACTCGAGAACATTTGAAGAAATGTCGTCGACCAAAGACTGGCGGCTCCTGAGCCGACCCAGCTCTAATGGGTACTTCCGAAATCGGCGAGTATATACCTAAATGGCGACAAGAAATATGTTTGTACAAGAAAAAAATGGATACTCGCGTAAAAATCAGTATCAGGTTAGACATACTAACCTGAGATTTCGCCTCGAGTAATAGCGGGCGTACGGCAAAAAAAAACAAAAAAACAAACAAACTAAAGATAATAGAAAGTAATAACTCAGCCATGGACGTTAGAAGAAGGTCCTCCGGTAAGAAGACTCATAACGCAATCAAGAGAAAGCTGAAAGTTGTCTTAGTTGCTGACTCACTAATTATTTTTATTCTAGGTAACTACATTCGGAATTTATAATATTCGGACATGAAATGAACAAGGAAAATCTGCACATGTGGCAGCAGAAAAAGAGGACTACAAGATTGACATCGTGGGACAGAGCGAGACATGATGACAATAAATACTGACGCAGAAACTAATCACTGGAGATTACTAGCTTCCGTTAGCCAAAATAAAGATGAAGATCAAACGATATACAACAAACCATAGCTTCAAATACCAGTTCCATGCAGGAAATTTAAGAAATCAAGAAACAAGAGATGAATGTTTGGTTGTAACATTAGCAAATACCAACCGCTCTAACATCTAGAATCTTTAGCAAACACAGTAGACCACTGAGAAAGATTCTTTTTTTAAATATGTAGAATGAGCCTTGCGGAGACGTACTGGAAAAAAGAAACGTCCAAACAAAACATGGATACCAATATAATCATTTAATATCATAGAAGATAGAAAAAGTAGGAAATCAGATTTTAACAGAAGTAAAACCAGAAGTTTTAAATCTATGTAGTGATGTACATAACAGCAAATAATGAGATAAGAAGAAAATATCAAAAGAGATTCAGTGGAAATATATTGAACAATTGGCTAGTGTGGAAGAAGAAGCTGCAGCCAAATGAAAATACAAGTAACCTAAAGGTTATATGAAAGACTTACTTACTTACTTCATTAGTCGTTCCCCTTCTACCGTGAGGTGTAGAGGTTTGGAAGAGAGAGCGCCAGACTATTCTATCGGCTGTCTTCCTCCTGGCCTAGTTCCATTCTAGTCCTCGGTCCTTCAAAGATTGTCTAATGTTGTCCTCCCAGCGGACTCTGGGTCGTCCTCGGGGTCTGGATCCTTGGCTCTTTGTTTCCCATGCTTGTCGTGGTAGCCGATCTTCTCCCATTCTGCAGACATGGCCAAACCATCTTAGTTGGGACTGTTCTACTTGGGTCTGTAGGGGGTGGCATTTTAGGCCTTGACGTATCGTCTGGTTGCGTACCATGTCTCTTCTTTATATGAAAGACACTAATGTAAAATTGCTTGGTAATGTACAAGAGCAAAGGAAAAGGTGGATCCCATTATAATTTTTAACAGACCGGCTCAACACAATCCCTCTCACGGATTGCCTCCCCTGCTTTGCAGTTGTGGTCCAACAGTGGCCAAAACTCTTATCTACTATGGGCCTTCAAAAGTGTCTACCTTCGCACAAGATTACTTTTGGCAGAGTTGTAGATAGAAGGATAATGGCTCTTCTATCCCAAGGCAGTGTTCACAAAATATTCAGAAAAGTGAGAACAATGCTGCATTGGCTGAGCACGTTAACTCTATGATTTGTCGACAACTTTTGTGAAGAATTAAGCAATTATTATTTTGCCCCCACTCTGATTTACTCAGTGGAAATCTTATTATTAATTCATAGCTCTGTTTAGAGTGTATTTAGTAAATTGACTGAGACAAACATGCAGTACATTTAACATGATTAAATCGAAGTTAAATTTGTATAATTACAGATAACAAATTTAAAAATCATTTAGTTTTAACAAGGGTTCAAAAGAACGAATAGTGCTTTTTTTCCAAAAAGGTATCATCACTGTTGTGATGGGATACAAATTTTAAAGGAGTTGACATGGCAGCTTAAAGGTTTCACTTATCTGCCACTGGTAGGTTCTGCTCCCACTGATGGGTTGGTTCTTTGCAGATAGGTCACTGGAGCTCTCGTGTCTCTGCTCAAGATTAAAGGCGCAGCTCGTTCCAAGTAAGATGAAGGAGTAACTGCCAAGCTGGTCCCGCGTATCTAAGACCATTTGATGATGGTGTTTAGTTCTACGTCAGTCCACTTCTACCTTCACTTTGTTCCAGAGATTAGTACCCTCACTGGTACCATCAACAACTACGATAAAAGAATAGAAACTAAACGCTCTCCTGAGTATTGCGTTTCCCGACACATACTTATGTGCACCCTTTCTATTATTCCACCATACCATCTACAAAGAATTTACCCTCGCTGAGATTTAAATTTAATCCCTCGAGAGAAAACTTTCTACATTTAAATTGAATAACGTTATCTTTATTTTACATTTAAATGAAAAGGTTAATAGTACAGAAAGAATATGTTTACATTTACATCTCTACTGACTGAAAAGTGTTCTCAGTATAAATTGAATATGTTTACATTTATATCTACACTTGTTGAAAAGTTTGAAACTTTCATTAATTTTAAAGTGCATATGTTTACATAGACATTTACGCTGGTTTGAAAATGTAAATACTCGTATTACACTTAGAATACACCTCATTTCTTTCATCTTTGCTTCCCTGCTCAATATGGAACTTGGGACTACCTAGGCTTTTGATTCTCTATACGAAACTAGCGATAAGCAGTCACCAGCCCTTGCTGTGGTGGTTCATGCAATCATCATTCTATACGCTGAGGTTGCCAGCCTCAAATGTATTGGACATCCACTAGCGATTTTCACACATTAATATTCACATGGTAATTTATACATATTAGTAATGAAAAATATAGAATATAAAAAGACAACTTACGCCAATTCTGGCTCACCGACTTTTTGCTCAGATGAATGAAGTTAAGGCACTTGATTACGCCTCTTACACTTGTTAGTGGGGGTCGTTACTTTTACAAGATAATTCTTTCTATGACTCCGTGTGTTCTCAGTTTCCTCATTCCCGGTTTCCTTGATAAAATGATAGAGATTTCCTGGGCTGTTTTGTAAATCCGTCAAAATTCTCCAAGAAAAGGTCCGGCCTGATAAAATGGAAAACTTCTGGCAAGGTCTGGTTGTGTCGTCTTTGGCAAGCGATTTCTCACAGCGAATTAAGACTGGGAAAAGGTCCGGTTATTTTTTTCTGTCCTACCCGCATCTGTTTGTTATGAAGCTACTCAGGACTCCAATCATTTCAAACATGCTTGTTGAGTAGGGTAATTTCAAAGTATTCCGACATGGAACAATTTTGCGCGTGATGCAAAGGTCACGTCTCCCACACATGGCAATAAACATCCAATGCCTAGTGTACTAAATCACAAACACATCGGTAAACTCTCTCAGCAATGTGTGTAAGATCAAACATCTTATTACTTTAAAAGTCGGACAGGAAACGATTAGGTAATCCTTGTCTGTCCAAAATATGTCACTCAGACATTAAACCTCGTATCTGTCACGCACCATGGCATTATAAACGATTAACCAAATACGCTAGGGCCGCACCCGATATTAACAAATATTCATGCATAACCCTCCACTCCCAAAGGAGCATAGACCTTCAACCAACACATGCCAAGTCCTCCTGTCACGTGCCATGATCTCAAGTTCTTTCAACGTTCTCCTAATCATTTTTACCTCTGTTTCCAGCTCCCTTCTCCATGTGCTTCTAGGTCTACCTCTGCCTCTCTTGCCCTGAGGATTCCAGAACAAGGACTGCCTTGTAATGCTATCAACAGGTTTCCTCAGTGTGTGTCCTATCCATCGCCATCGTCTTCTTCTCATCTCTTGTTCCACTGGCACTTGTCTAGTTCTTGTCATCAGTTCCACGTTGGTAACCTTATCATATCATTTTAATCCCTCTATTTTACGCAAGCACCCATTTATGATAGTCTGTAGCTTTTTGGTTGTTGTCTTTGTTGTTCTCCATGTCTCAGAGCCTTACTATAGGACTGACTTCACATTTGAGTTGAAGATTCTTATTTTCGTGTTGGATCCGATTTCTCTTGATCTCCTTATATTTCCAAATGCAATGAAAGCTCCTCTTGCTTTTTGTATTCTTTTTTTTCATTTCACTGTCTGCCCCTCCAACTTTGTCTATATTGCTGCCAAGATATGTGTACGATTCTACATCTTGTATTGGTGTTTCATCAAGTTCAACCCTGTTATCATTACCTGCATTTATTCTCATTATCTTTATCTTTTCCCTGTGTATTTTAAGACCCAATTACTGTGACCTCTCATCGAATGTTTTCAATTTGTCCTGCATCTGATTACGGTTATGGGACAGAAGAGCCAAGTCATCAGCAAACTCCAGATCATCCAAATGCTTAGTCAGAGTCCACTGGATTCCATTTCTGTTGTGTGTTGTCGATGTTCTCATAACCAAGTCTATTGCTAGTAAGAAAAGAAATGGAGACCAGAGGCAACCCTGTCGCACTCCTGTTCTTATCCCAAACGGTTCTGTAAGCTGTCCTTCATGAAGAACTCTGCATGTCATGTCTTCATATGTAATCTTTATTAAATTAATGATCTTCAGGGGAACTCCATAATCCCGCATCAATTTCCAAAGTGATTCTCTGTCCACACTGTCAAATACCTTTTGTTAGTCCACAAATCCGATGTATAGTGGTGAATTCCATTCCAGACTCTGTTCAACTATTATTCTCAACGTGGCTATCTGGTCTGTACAGGATCTGTTTGGTCGAAAACCTGCATGTTCATGTCACAGTTTCTTGTCTATGGACTTATTTAATCTCTCGAGGATAATCCTGTTTAATACTTTTCCTGGCACTGATAGTAACATTATTCCTCTATAATTTGTGCACTCTTGTAAATTTCCTTTCTTAGGCAACTTAACCAGATATCCTTCCTTTCCATTCTGCTGGTATCTCTTCCTTTTCCCAGACTTTACCAATTAATTTATATAACATCTCTGTAGCCGTTTCGATATCTGCTTTGATGGCCTCTGCTGAAATGCCATCAGGTCCAGACGCTTTTCCATCTCTTAGAAGCTTTATGGCTTTCTTTATTTCTTCCTTCGTTGGTCTTTCACCGTTAATTTGTAGCTCTTCTTTTGCTGGCTGGATGTCACGGGGGTTTTGTGGAGCTGGTCTATTGAGAAGGTCCTCAAAATATTCTGTCCACCTCTTTATTTGCTCTAGTATATTGCTGAGCAGTTTTCCGTTCTTGTCTTTTATGAGGCAACTTGTTTGCTTGTATTTCCCTGTCAGCTTCTTTGTGCTGTTATACAGTTCTCTCATATTTACTTTGGCTACAGCATCTTCTGCCTCTCTTGCCAACTCCTCAATATACTTCCTCTTGTCTCTTTTGATACTTCTTTTTACTTCTTTGTTTGCTTCTGTGTACACTTCTTGAGCCTTGGCTTTGGAACTTCTGGTTTTGCTTGTGTTTAAATCTGCTTTCTTGTTTTTTCTGTCTTTTATCTTATTGATGATTTCTGTTGTTATCCATGCTATTTGTTGTCGTTTCCCTTTCCCCAGTATTTCTTCACATGTCTCATTCCATACCGTTTTGATTTGCTGCCAATAGTCTTCTGTATTCTCTACATCTTCCAGCTGTTGAAGCACTTGGAATATGTTGCTTATTGTGACCGCAAATGTGTCTCTTGTTTCTTGATTTCTTAGATGTCCTACATTAAATTGTGTCTATAGTTTTGCATTGTTGCATATCTCTTGAGTTTCATTTTTACTTTGGCTATCAGAAGGTGGTGATCTGATGCCTCATCTGCTCCTCTATATACCTTTACATCCTGCAATGATGATCTAAACTTCTTGTTTATGCATGTGTCGCGAGAGGTTTGAGATGTTATTAAGAATAAGATATTCTGGACATAAAGATGTATCATATGATACCAGGATAGTGCCAGATAAGAGTCTGGTCTTATCAGTAATACTCCCTTTCTCTGAAGAGAGTAAGGGTGTATAGACACAAAGGTAGGGTCAAGCCAAACTCAAGACCAGAATCAGACTAGGTAGATAGTTAGATAGACATCTACGAAAGCAATTAATTTGCCAAGGGTTGAAAATCGGACACAGTCCCCTCTTGCATTCTTCCATCCTCTTGCTCATCTTTTATTACTGTTACTGAACATTCTCCAGCGTACTGAAAGTATTAATTTAAGGACAGTGCAACATTACAAGGAAGTATAACAGCATACATTAACATTACCTGATCATAAAATTAAGAATATAAATTATTAAGAATATAATATTAAGAATAAGTATATTGTAATGAAAACTAGATCATCAGAGCCTCCATACAGTATATTAGATAAAAGTACAACACAATCAGTTAGGGTGGCATATAATCAGCACTCATAAAGTGATGATGATGATGTAGTACTCTGAGTCCCTAAATGCTACCTCTCCTGATCCGCCTCTGTGATTATATGTTTCTTACTCTGCTAGGGGTAATTTATATATATATATATATATATATATATATATATATATCCCAACGGGCTGATCACCCGTTTGCCAGTCACTTTGATTACGGAAACAACAGCAAACGGATTGATTTGTTGTTGCCCTAAAGACGCCATTAGGCGTGATGGGAACAACGGCAGAGAAAATCTATTCGCTGTTGCCCTTAAGACGCCACTAGGCGTAATGGCCACTGACTGCTTTGCCGGTCGTTGGCTAAGGACGGAAGAAGAAAGAAGAAGAATATATATATATATATAATATAATATTTGTATTTATATTCACCAACAAGAATTAAAATTCAACTTAAAGAACTTAAGAAAAGTCTTCTGGTGAATATTTACAATTTAATTAACAGATATTTTTCTCTGTTTGAAAATGTTGAACTCAAATATGTTACAGTATGAAATACATAATAATAGTTAAATAAATGTTCTTGTTTCTTGGTTCACAATGTCTATCATCTTGTAGACAACTTCTCTGGCTGGAGTATTCATTAGTTGAATTGGTTATTATTATTATTTAAAGTTGTGAAACACTATATTGTTTTAGTCATCCTGAACTGGAAAATATGTTTATTTCTTTGAGCTGGATAAGCTTGACAGTTGCATTACGCAACTTATCTGCATCACGGCAACTGGCTTCTTTTTATGCTGGAAACACAATTTCAGCTGAACTTGTTCCAGTAAGTATTCACGTGATGACGGGCCTGGTATCACCAACTGGCACTGCATACGATGAACCTTTAGTAAGAGTAGCCTCTTCTGCTTTTGAAGCTTGTGTTTAAAGGATTAAACCTGCAATGAATTCAAACGCAATCCCTGTATTTTTTATCCATACCCCTCTTATGACACAGATGGGGATGCTAGACACTTTCAGATAAGCGTGCCAGCATACGCACAAGTTATAGTGTAGTCAACAACAATCATTTTAATACAAAATGATCACAATTCAATTCTACCTTTTAATTTATAAGTATCGTCCCATGATTTGCCTCCATACCATAATTTGGTTGTGAATAAAACTATTTAACAATAAGTCAAACGATACTGTGAATCAATCCCTTTCATCCTTCTTTATGTTCTTGTCAAGTGTCTCATTCCATTCAAGAAATACTTCTTTAAATACATTTCCCAACTTACAGACACAATTAGCCATTTCTCTCAATATATTTAATGATTTCCGAAGGCGGGCTTTGCCTCTAGAAGTACACATGAGCCTGTACGTTTCATCAGAATACACAGTCCATTCCTACACATCTTATACACATCGTATCGCCCAGTGGATTAATTATTATTATTACACACTATTATATACATATATATATATATATATATATATATATATATATATATATATATATATATATATATATATATATATATATATATATATATATATATATGAATAAATTCGGTCTTACCCTCAGGTACACACACACATACTGGCCCTCAGTGGTGAATAAGGTCTGCTACAGTTGCAGAAAGGCAAACGCTGGCATTAATCTATGCACTGCTTCCCTCGCTTTCTGTGTTTTCAAATTGTGACTGACCGAAATTTGTTAGGCGATTCTATTTATAGTCTAGCCTCGTCCGTATGAGACGGAAATCCCAAAAGATGTAATTAAAATCAGAAAATGTGGGACTATTCTGCCTATCGTTCAAAGTAGGAAAAATGCTTTTTTAAATTGTCTCCGTTATTCCTGATGCGATTTTTGTCAAGTAAAGTTTCCCTTATACTTAGACTTAGGCTTTACACACACGTATATATATATATATATATATATATATATATATATATATACATATATATATATATATATATATGTATATATATATATATATATATATATATATATATATATATATATATATATATATATATAATAATAATAATAATAATAATAATAATAATCTCTGTGGTTACTACTAGCATTTTCTGTTATGCATAGTTTAAACAGCTAACTTTAGGCCAACCTGAAGCTTCTAATGCATTTAACCTAAGATTTCTCGCGTCCTATAATAGTTTTAGTGAAAGTAATGTTTTCTCAAATACAACTTCTTACTTTCATTAAAAGTAACAATGTGTACCGGAAACGATTGTGTCATTCTTGTCTGTCCAGAAATGTGTCACACAGGCGAGTAATCTAACTACCCGTTGCTTACGCAAACAAAATTCTTCTCTTACCCATCTGGTCGAGAAAGGCACATCAGCCTTATCAGCGATTAAACAAATTCGCTGGGCGATTTTAGTGCTAATCCGTATCCTGATGTCGGGCATACCCGATAATTTCCAACATGATTGTCGGTTAACATTATCTCATCCATCTCCTTTTCCAGCAGGGATGAACCGGTAAACAAATAGACATGACGACCTATCACTGAGAGGAGTGTAAGATGATTTGAAAGTACTAAATATCTGCTTCATAGCATGGACAGGGAATGTGCCGACCACAGAAAAGCACGTAATTTAGTCCACTCAAAAAAATGTAACTAAATATTGCCGGAGAGGAAAAGAGATCAACCCAATATTTATGTTTGCAGACAATCAATAAGATAAAAGACAGAAAAAAAACAAGATAGCAGATTTAAACAGAAGCAAAACCAGAAGTTACAAAGCGAGGGCTCAAAAAGTGTACTCAGAAGCAAACAAAGAAGTAAGAAGAAGCATCAAAAGAGACAAGAGGACATATACTGAGGAATTGGCAAGAGAGGCAGAAGATGCTGTAGCCAAAGGAAATATGAGAGAACTGTATAACAGCACAAAGGGAAATACAAGCCTGCAAGTTGCCTCATAAACGACAAGAATGGAAAACTGCTTAGCAGTATACAAGAGCTAATGAAGTGGTGGACGGAGAACCTTCTCATTAGACTATCTCCACGAAACTCACCCCATATCCTGCAAGCAGAAGAGCTAAAAATTAACTGTGAAAGACCAACGAAGGAAGAAATAAAGAAAACCTTAAAGCTTCTAAGAGATGAAAAATCGGCCGGACAAGATGGCACTCCAGCAGAGGCCATCAAAGCAGATATTGACACGGCTACAGACATGTTATATAAATTACAGTAAAATCTGGGAAAGGAACGAAATACCAGCAGAATGGAAATAATGATATCTGGCTAATCTGCTTAAGAAAGGAAACTTACAAGAGTACACAAATTAAAGAGGAATAATGTTACTATCAGTGCCAGGATAAGAATTAAACAGGATTATCCTCAAGAGATTAAATGAGTTCATAGACAAGAAACTGAGACAGGAAAATGCAGGTTTTCGACCAAACAGATCCTGTACAGACCAGATAGCCACTATGAGAGTAATAGTATCTGGAATGGAATTCACCACTATCCGTTGGGTTTGTGGACTACGAAAAGGCATTTAACAGTGTATACAGAGAATCACTTTGGATATTGATGAGGCATTATGAAGATCCCATGAAGATCATTAATTTAATAAAGAAAACTTGTAAATACAAGAAATGCAGAGTTCTTCAGGAAGTTCAATTTACAGAACCATTTTTGATAAGAACATAAGTACGATAGGGATGCCTCTTGTCTCCGTTTCTTTTCTTACTAGCAACAGACTGGGTTATGAAAACATTGACGACACACAACAGAAATAGAACAGTGAAATCTGACTAAATAGTCAGATGATCTAGACTTTGCTGATGGATCTCCTTTGCCAAAACTGTAATTAGATGCAGTACAAAATGAAAACACTCGATGAAAGGTCACAATTAGGTCTGAAAATACCGCGTGAGTTAAGGATGTCAGAAATGAATATCCAAATCATAAATCCAGAAGACCAGTCTGAAGTGACTGAAATAAAGACGTGGTATGGGTCGAGTGTGATGCGCAATCCTTATGCTGTGGAGATGAACATGCGATCTCTAATAGGTACTGCAAGGAATAATGGTCATGAACTTTGAAATCATGGGATCATGAGCTAGAATATGTTTCCAACAAAAAAAAAAAAAAAAATACAAAAAAAAAAAAAAAAAAAATCGCAAACTGTAGATCATGGAAAGTCCAACAAAAAATAGGTATCCAATAACCAAAGCGATTACAGGTGCTTTCTAGTTGATCTGGATATCTAGACCTTTCACAGCGAAATTCAAAACAATTATACCTTATTAGTAACACCTATAGGTTTATTTTATTTGCACACTATCTCACAGACAATACGACAAAACAACAACCTCTATTTCCGTACCATATAACCGGGCGTTTGTTCAAGTAACTTCACTGTGAGAAAGCACTTGCCAAAGACGGCACAACCAGACCTTGCCAGAAGTTAAAATTCAGAATTCCATTTTATCAGGCCATACATTTTCGTGGAGAATCTTGACGGACTTACAAAACAGCCCACGAAAACTTTATCAATTTAGCAAGGAAACCGGGACTGAGGAAATTTAGAGCACACGGAGTCATAGAAATAATTATCTTATTAAACTAACGACCCCCAAGAACACGTGAAAGAGGCCGATTCAAATGCCTAAACTTTATTCATCTGAGCAAAATGTTTGTGATCCAGGATTGGCGTATGTTTAGCATTTTACATTTTAAAATTTTTCATTACTAACATGTGAATTAATATGTATATATCACGATATGAATATTAATATGTGAAAACTGCTAATGAATGTTCAAGTCATTGGAGATTGGCAACCTCAGCGTATAGAATGATGGTTTCATGAGCCACAACTGCAAGGGCTGGTGACTGCTTTATCGCTAGTTTTTTAAAGAGCACTAAAAGCACAGGTAGTCCCAAGTTCTATATGGAGCAGGGAGGGAAAGATGAAAGAAATGATGTACATTCTAAGTACAATATTTACATTTTCAAACCAGTGTAAATGTGTGTGTAAACATATGCACTTTAAAATTAATGAAAGTTTCAAACTTTTCAACCAGCGTAGATATAAATGAAAATGTATTCAATTTATATTGTGAACACTTTCAATCAGTGGAGATGTAAATGTAAAGATATTCTATCTGTACTATTAACCTTTTCATTTAAATGTAAAACAAAGATAAAGCTATTTGTTACCACTTTGTTGCGCGTGCTGGTGGCTTGGAGGTCTGTCTTTGCTGCTTAACATTTTATACAGTTCTTTTATTAATAAAAAGTGTTCATTACTTCTGGCCACGTACTTATTGGTTTTCTCTTTATCATCTTTGACTTATTTCTTTGGAGCGATCGTGCTTATATATGAAGGTAACGAATGTTGGGTGAAACTGATCAAACTTCAACGATAGTTAGTTGATAAGTCCATAGGTGGTAAGAGTCCACAAGATACATTTTATTTACGGTAACGAAAATCCATAAGACATAGTATTAATCAATTATACATCATGTTCATTCGAAATATAAGAGCGTCTCCTGTATTTACTTCATCAATCGTCACAACGTCTGGCTATTTACTCGCGATTCCGTATGTCGGTAATCCGGTAACGAATAACCAAAGTTTGGCGATAATTATAATTTGGATACTTATTAATAATATACTCCCTCCAAATCTTCTTGAAACGAAGAATGATTCATCCATAAAATGAGACGATATTTGTATCCATAACAAGTCTGCAGACCCTGTTGCCTTATAATAGAGAAACCTCTACACAATTACTAGCATTAACGGGAGCGTTGAAAAGTCACGTCTGACTAGGACGGAATTCAGAATACAAAGGGTACAATTATAATGTTGTCACGTGGTAGCATACCAACGCAACACGTCATCATAAATCTAAGCAACTCTACAAATTCGCGTTCAATACTGTGAAGCGCGAAACATAATATATATTAATAGCATTTCAAACCCCTTAATGCGTAACTTTAAAAGAGCTCACTATAAAAGTGGCTAACATCATAAACCCTGTCGTAACATTCCCGTGACCGACGGGGTTTAAAAAAATCTATTCTATGGATTTTTTTTTCTCATAATTATTTCAAAAAAATTTAAAGATTATAGACATACGGCCCACGATGCTTTGATTAAAACATTGTCGAAGGTCGTAGTCAAATATAGTACATGTCACAAAATACATTAAAATATACTAAGTTAACTAAAGAAATGTAAACTGTCAGATAGTATAGTAAATAATTATGTATGTAACTAAAATTATGTCTTAACTAATAAATGTGTGCTGTATTAATCAACATCATAATCTAAAACTTATTAAATATAGAATTAACTAAATGTAATGTGTGTAGGATGTTCTAGAATCAAAATCTAATTAAGTAAAATAAAGTATTGTCTAATTGTTAAAGAGGGTAAAGAAAACTAAAGAAAAGAAAAATTAAGAATGCATGAAAAGATAGTAATAAGAAATTAATAGATTAGAATAGAATATATGTGTGCAGAAGAAATTATCTAAGTAAATATAAACAAATTAATCTATCAACTAATAAAACGTAATACATATAATTATATATCATAATTATGTTAATATAAGTTATTGAAATACATATAATAATCACTAGTTACTTAACTAAAATACTTATATTAATTAATTGTGTGATACTGTTTGTTTTGAAATTATTTTTCTCTTCTTTTTATTTAATCACAATAAAGTATTGAAACAAATCGTGTCAGTTCCGACGAATAAGCTGTCGTAAGTCCATCCATTTGCGTAATGTTCGATTAACAATAATTCATGAAACTAAAGATGATCCTGAGTTCAACTGACAGTACTTGAAAGTATGTATAAGTAAGTTCAATCCTATTTTCAATCGTATCTTGATAGAAGAATGTATGAAATCGATTGAGCTACGTATGGACACTAACCAAAGTCCATTAAAATTCGAACGAACTCGATAATGTCATGCGACTATTTGAAAAGTAATACTGTTTTCTGAACATTTCAAGAATGTTTTGTTTTCATACAATAGATTCATAATCACGTAAGTCCTTTAAATCCGAAATTTTGTAACGAAATGTTCCACCGTCTGTGAACAACTTAATGTCTTTGCCCATTATGAGTTGTAAGTTTGTCATCTCTTGAATACGGCTGAATAACTTCCAGCATATAAAGAGTTTTAGTTCACTGAGTTCTTAATTTTGTTCGTTTGACGATGACCGATGGCGGGATAGGGAATCTGCCACCACATTCTCGTGTCCCGGAATGGCTTCTATTGTAAAATCAAATGGTTGGAGCAGTATGGAAAATCGCGCTAACTTGGCGTTCTTGTGATTGGCTCGTCTGAGCGAAGCTACTGCTTTTTGATAGGTTTGGATGATGAACGGGGCGCCGAGTAGGAACTTTTTCAGCTTCTGAACTGCCCACACGACTGCAAGGAGTTCTTTATCTATCACCGAGTATTTGAGTTCGGCATCGGTGAGTTTTCTCGATATGAAGAGAGTTGGGTGAAGTACGCCATCATGTTCTTGTAACAGGCTATCTTCTAATCCGTAACTGCTTGCATCTGTACGGAGAATGAACATTTTTTTAGTATCTGGCAACGTTAAAATAGGTGGCCTGGAAAAGATTTTCAAAATTTTATTAAACGTTGTTTTGCAGTCTGTTGTCCACGTAATTTTCGTAGGCATGTCTTTCCTCAATAACGAAGACAAGACAGCCGTGATGGACGACAAGTTGGGTATAAATCTGATATAATACTGGACAAGATCCAGTAAGCTCCTAATTTGTTTCCTTGTTTGTGGAACTGATAATTTATTATGGGGAATGGTTTGGATACGTCCAGGCCCTATGATATGTCCAAGAAAAGTTATTTCGTGGAAAGCTATTTGCATTTTACTTGGTCTAGCAGTTAAGTTGTTAGATCTTAAGATGTCTAATACTGAACTTAATCCTAAAAAATGTTCATCAAATGAAGAACTAAATAGACAAATATCATCAATATATGTGATAATGTCTGGTCTGCAAGATAAAATTTTTCGCATCATGCGAATGAACGTTGCAGGTGCGTTCATGAGCCCGAAAGGCATCACATTCCACTGGTAGAGACCTTGTGGAGTCGAGAACGCGGTAAAATATTTGGCTTGTTCTGTTAAGGGAATCTGCCAGTATCCCTTGGTTAAATCAATTTTTGTGAAATATGTTGCTGTCGATAGAAGAGTAAGTAAATCGTCAATAAGAGGGTGAGATTCACTGTCTGCCCCAGTTTGAGCATTACGTTTTCTGTAATCGACTGTTACCTTATACTTATTGAAGGCTATTGGGTAACGAGTATATTAATGTGCTGCACTGGTCTTGTAAGACATTTTGATATAATAGACAACAGTCTCAACAGTAACGTACGGAATGGCCAACTTGAATAATCTTGATCAACAGCTTGTTGTACGATTTATCACATTTAATATGTCACAATACAACATAAGTGTACTTCACTTCTTTTGAGAGCATATGATGATATGACGTTACACCAGTAATACAAATGTGATCATAGCAGCCATAAGCAATAATGTCGTTGTGCCGGTTTAAAGTCAGAATGTCTATGTATCGCCTACAACGCCTTCATACTTTACAAATCCGTATTGATTCAAATCACTTACTGTCCATCTCCTTAAGCCACATACAATCAGGCACACATTCTTAATGAATTGAGTCAATTATCCTGACTCTGAAATTTTTTATAACAATAAACACTGGTCTATCGCTCTCACATAAAAATCCATACACTTCGAAAACACCAGCCAGACACAACTCTCCTAACGATAACCTTCGTTCCCCCCGCAGAAGACCGTGTCCACGTCATACACTAAATACCTGTGTCACACACATTCCACAACTCACACGCTTTTACACTCGAAGCGTATTCGCGTTCTGCTCCATTGCGCACAGCGATGAATTACCAGCCTGTGAGCAAAGTGATAGGTAACATCGACACACAGACGTATATTATTGTCCTTTTTTCTGACAATAACTAAAGGTGAGGAAAATGGAGAGTTACTGTTTTCTATGATTCCCAAAGCTAACATTTGATTAAGTTCCTGTGCTTGATAATGAATAGGAACTGAGTAAGGACGAAGTTTTATTGGTGTGTTGTCCTTAAGTATAATGTCGTGAGAAATGATTGATGTACGACCTGGTATATCAGTCAAAACATCACAATAAGTCTCTAAGAGTTTACAGATTTTATTATTTTCTTGAGATGTTAATGAAGGAGAAATAGTTACATCTCGCTAAGACTCGGAAGATTGTAATGTAGGTATAGGAAAAGACATGTGAATTTCAGGAAATGATGATTCCTCCTCCTGAATCACCTAAAGACTAGAATATTGGCAAGAACCAATTGATTTATCGTCTAAGTCATGAAAAATAGACTGTAGATGTTGAGGACGAGTAAACACCTCTTTTAGCATGTTGATATGATAAATTTTTTTCTGACCTTTAATGTCCAGTATGTAGTCGACGTCAGAAATTCTGTCTAACACTTTATATGGACCGTTCCAAGCGATTAACAGTTTATTATCCTTTCGTGGGAGTAGCACGAAAGCTTCATCACCAGGAAATAACTGGCGTAATCGTCTATTTTTATTTTGGAACTGTCTTGCTTTGTCTTTTGCAGCCTCTGATGAAGCTGTTGCCAATTGGCAAGCATCTATGATTTGTTTACGTAGGTTAATAACGTATTCATAAGATGACTGGATTTCCTGAGTCATCTCAGAGTCGAGTAGTAAATCTTTTATAAGTCCCATAGGACCTCTTGGTGGAGCTCCAAACACTAACTCGAACGGAAAGAAACCGGTTTGTTCATTCGGTACCTCTCTGTAAGCAAACAAGATTGCTGGGAGAGCCCTGTCCCAGTTATGAGGATTATTTACAGTAACCTTATGTAATAACTGTTTAATGGTGCGGTTGAGCCTCTTAACTGAACCATTGCTCATGGGATGATAGACACTACTAAGACTTCTTCCTATGTTAAGAGTCTTCATTACTTCGTTCATGGTGTCAGACACAAATTGGGGCCTATGATCTAAAAGTAATTTTTTTTGGAAATCCAAGTCTGGAAAATATTAGTAACAGAGCATCAGCTATGTCCGATGTAGTTATATTCTTAAGAGGTATGGCCTCTGGCCATCGTGTACATAAGTCAATGCATGTTAATATATATCTATGACCTCTTGCAGTTGGCAAAATAGGACCAATAATGTCCATTGCCATCTTATCGAAAGGACGAACCGATATATCGCAGGCCTGAATGGGAGCATTATGGAACGCTCCACGAGACTTGACTTCCTGGCAAGTTACACAGGAATGTACATACAAAGATACGTCCCGTGATATTCCTGGCCAGAAAAAATACGACAACACTCGAGAACGTGTGCAAGTGTAGCCCATGTGACCCGCGCATTGGGAGTCATGTGCATGTCGTAGTATGTATGTCCTTAATGATAATGGTACTATGACCTGTTGTTTTACTTTATTCTGGTCCATACAATTCCTAAGTAGGATACCGTTCTTAATAGTGAACCAATGTTTAATTTTATTGTTGACAGCCATGTCATCATACTTGTTTACCAAGGTAAAAAATTTCTTCAAAGAATTATCTTCCCTTTGCTTGAGAGCAAACGACTCTCTGTCTATTACCGACTTAGGCTTGTTAAATCAGCATTGGTGAAGGACTATCATCTGAAAAAAATTTTGTCTATATAGCAGTGGGATAATATTCAATGGTCCCACCGAAAGTGATGCACCTAACATACTCATTAGTAGCATAACGAGGATGTACTAGTGATCTACCATTGTAACTCTTATGTCTTGGTCTGTAATTGTTATTACTATTTTTCCAGTTAGAGTTATTATTATTATGAGAAGTCCCATTGTAAGGTTGGTTCCATGTTGTGTTTTGTTGGAAGTTGTCGTTTCTGAAATGAGGTGCTTGGTTTCTGAACTGTGGTCTACCTCTGGATGAGTTGTTATTCATATGGTCATTTCTATTTTTATAATAATTATTGTTACCATTATTGTTGTAATTATTTTGTCTATGATAATTATTGTCGTAATATCTCCTATGTGTAAGATTCATTTCAAAGCTGTGATCTCTTGATCTGTCATAACCATGATATGACATATTGGAAGCAACTGGTAATGGTTCTCTTAACTGCGTGTTTGCAAAACACGACCCTTGATGTGCAACACAATAATTAACAGCAATTTCCTCCATAGCAGACAACGTAGAAGGTTTGCGTTCCTGCAGAAACTCACAAGGGGTATGCTAACAGAAGATAAAACTTTATCTCTTAGAATCAAATCCACTAACTTATCATATGAGTTATTAACCCCAGCTAATTCCATCCATCTTTGGAAAGTCATCTGTATTGACGAAATAAATGCAGAAAAATCCTTGCTTGAATCCAGAAGCATGGCTTTAAATTTTTCTTTATAGCCCTCTTACGTGAGTTGAAAACGTTTCAACAATATTGACCTTGCCGTATCATAATTATTACAACCTGCAGGATCCATAGATCGTATGGCTGTTAATGGATCACAAGCCAAAAATTCCTCAAGTTTTAAAACCCAACAAGATTTATCAATTTTGTTAGCCTGACATATTTGTTCAAATCTAGCCAGATAAGACGTTAAATCGTCTGAATTTGGATTGTAAATTGGTAATCTAAACATGTAATAGCCCTTATTATGCTCTGATGAAGGTGTAGTATGTGACCCTTCATTATTGCTAACTGCAGGAACTTGTGCTCTTAATCTTATTTCTTCTAGACGAAGAAGTTGTAACTCTTTTTCTTGTTGCCTTATTATTTCTTCTTGTTTCCTTTTATTTTCTTCAGCAATACATTTCATTTCATCTTTTGCCTCTTGTTCCTTTCTCATTTTATATTCCTTTGGTTCTCGTTCTTCTTCTTGACGCTTTAATTCAGCTTTCTTCTCTTCTTCTTCTCGCTTTAATTCAGCTATCCTCCTTTCTTCTTTTGCCTCGCGTTCTTCTTCTTCTCGCTTAGCAATTGCTTTCTGTTCTTCTAATTCTGCCTTCGACTTGGCTAGTTCCGACACTGCATAATCGCACAGGGCTTCTCCTTTTAAAGACAATTCTGTTCCAAGTTTAACAAAATGCTCTAATGTCAACATATTAACTTAATAATATATTTATTTAGTCAACTATAAATCTTACTCAAGAATATAACTCAATCAATCAATTATATGTGCCTAATGGCCAACGTAGTACTATGACTAGAACAGTCTATTAAGTACCCCTCAATATGCTTACCATATTCAAGGTAAGATCTAAATTTATATTTTTTTTTTTTATCAATATATTATAACATCATGCCATACTCATGATGAATAACTAGTAGTGACATATTAGTGCAAATTATGAAGTCATATAAGTCACAAGTATTTAGGCGAAATTAATCATACGTTTTATATTTATTACCTTTATATTTATTTTTATTCTATTATCGATTATAAACATCATGCCATAAAATACATTAGACACAGTAAACGAAAGAGTTACAACACAATATTACGCCACAATTGACAATTTACCAACATTAAAATGATTCTATAAAATAAAGTAGAATTACGGAAGTGACGAGGTATGCCAACTAAAAAATAGGACAAAATCACACTAAACTAAAACCGATGACGTCACATGGACTCAAAAACAGACGTTACAATTTATATTCATAAATAAACGAAAGTCAGATCAGAATTAACAATTGAGAATACAAACAAATGACGAAACTGAATAAAAATGAAACTTATTACAGTAGAATACAACAAGTATATACACAACTTCACTGCTAAAAACACCTAATGTTGAATAAATTTGGGCGCAAACACAGTCTGCCACGCAGTATTTGCAGTGAATGCTTTGCAGATCGAAAATATTCAAATATGCCCTATGGAACGATCAGGATTTCTGTGGTCATATGACACTGACATAACAAAAATCCTGATTCCCGCCAACCGACCCGCTTAAACAAAATACAACACCATACAGGCATTTTGCAAAACATGTAACATGTAACAATAATATCAGATAGACATGCCTACAAGAAAGCAAATGGACCACTGTTTGCTTACTGCACCGACAAAGGTTACTTATCTTTTTGTGTTCGACTATATTCCCCGGTCAGTGCCGGCATGCATCAACGGCATAAACAGATGTTGCGAACTGTTATTCATTGTTTGACAGAGCTTCTTCTTGATCCATTACTTGCGTATAAACTTGATGCATTATTTTTTTTGACATTTGAGAAGACTGCTAACGGCTGCGACATTGACTTTCAGCGAAAAGGTGATGACGTCAGTTTGACCAAAAGTCGTCATGCGCAATGTATCATGCTTTCTACAAATCACGTGAGCGCATAGCAATTGTAAACAGTTCTTAGCAATGAAAATTGTCGCTCTGAATCAAATTTGGTAACCTATTGAAGTGGAAGAAAAAAAGTTTTTTGTTCCCCACGCTGCGCCGCCACTTTGTTACCACTTTGTTGCGCGTGCTTGTGGCTTGGAGGTCTGTCTTTGCTGCTTGACATTTTATACAGTTCTTTTATTAATAAAAAAGTGTTAATTATTTCTGGCCACGTCTTTATTTGTTTTCTCTTTATCATCTTTGACTTATTTCTTTGGAGCGATCGTGCTTATATATGAAGGTGACGAATGTTGGGTGAAACTGATCAAACTTTAACGATAGTTAGTTGATAAGTCCATAGGTGGTAAGAGTCCACAAGATGCATTTTATTTACGGTAACGAAAATCCATAAGACATAGTATTAATCAATTATACATCATGTTCATTCGAAATATAAGAGCGTCTCCTGTATTTACTTCATCAATCGTCACAACGTCTGGCTATTTACTCGCGATTCCGTATGTCGGTAATCCGGTAACGAATAACCAAAGTTTGGCGATAATTATAATTTGGATACTTATTAATAATATACTCCCTGCAAATCTTCTTGAAACGAAGAATGATTCATCCATAAAATGAGACGATATTTGTATCCATAACAAGTCTGCAGACCCTGTTGCCTTATAATAGAGAAACCTCTACACAATTACTAGCATTAACGGGAGCGTTGAAAAGTCACGTCTGACTAGGACGGAATTCAGAATACAAAGGGTACAATTATAATGTTGTCACGTGGTAGCATACCAACGCAACACGTCATCATAAATCTAAGCAACTCTACAAATTCGCGTTCAATACTGTGAAGCGCGAAACATAATATATATTAATAGCATTTCAAACCCCTTAATGCGTAACTTTAAAAGAGCTCACTATAAAAGTGGCTAACATCATAAACCCTGTCGTGACACTATTCAATATAAATGTAAAAAAAGTGTTCTCTCGAGGCATTATTAAGTGTAATTCTCATCTAGGGTAAATTCTGAGATAAATGGGATGGTGAAATAAGAACAAGGGGGCACATAAGTATGTGTCGGGAAACACAATACTCAAAGAGCGTTTGGTTTCTATTCTTTTACCATAGTTGTTGTTGGTGGTACCATTCTATGGTACGTTCTTTCGAACAAGAAAGGAACAGTGGCCTGAGCTTTAAGACGAGGGACCAACTTTGTAGACACTCGCTGACACTTCTGTGAACGTGCTACGCCCTACATCCTTGACCAGCGACGAGCGTTATCAGTGATCAATCTACCAAGAACCAACCCATCAGCGGGAGCTGATAAGTGGCGGATAAATGTAACCTATAAGCTGCCACGTGAACTCCTTTATAGCCTTTTATCCCATCACAACCGTGATGATACCTTTCTGAAAAACATTATTAATTCTCTTAAACCCTTGGTAAAACTAACTGATTATTAAATTTGTTATTTGCAATTATACAAATTTTACTTCGATTTAATCATTTTAAATTTAATGCATGTTTGTCTCAGTCAGTTTACTAAATACACTCTAAACAGAGCTATACCATAATAATACAAATTCCACTGAGTAATCAGGGTGCGGGCTTGACGAGCTAAAATTAATAATTGATTAATCCTTCACTAAAGTTATCGGCAGATCCTAGGGTTAACGTGCTCAGCCAATGCAGCATTGTTCTCACTTTTATGAATATCTTGTGAACACACCCTTGATATAGAAGTATCATTATCCTACTATCTACCACTCTGCCACGAATAATCGTGTGCAAAGGTAGACACCTTTGAAGGCCCATGTTAGATACCTTTGAGTTTTGGCCACTGTTGGACCACTACTGCAATGCAGGGGAGGCAAATCTGTAACAGAATACCACGAATGGTGTCAAGAAAGGTAAATATATACATATATTGCTCTTGGGGATCCCGCCTGTATGCTCCGACACTGAATTGCCCGGGGAAAACCTGTTAAATTATTATACATAAACAGAGGGTTTAGCTCTATGTGTGGAAGCTCTCACCTCAGTAAGTAGTATTCATTCGAAAGAATGCAGGAAGTTTCCCATTTTTAAGGTTACTCTAAAATACAGAAAAAAACATTACATTAGCACTTCAAAGTTTATAACAATAGCTGGGCTGATACAGTAACCATATAAATCAATGTATACACATCGTTTAGAAAAGGTACTAGTAATAAACAAATTAGCAGCCACTTAGATTAATATAAACACACCCACACATACTGTCCTTGCAAAACACAAATAGGTTAACTGTGTCGGTAATATAGGTAGCTCAACAGGGCTCCTTGTTTGTTTATTTTATACGGAGTCACTTATTAATATAGGACGTGACGTCATGCCGATATGGTTTACTTGGCAGACGTGAAACTAAAGATGCAGAAGTGAGGATATTGTCTGCTAAGTCGTCTACCATTGTGTGTCATGGCGAGTGGACGCATGTGTTTGAGCTCCTGACTTTCAGTATATATCTTTGAGTTTTTACATCACTAATACATCAAGTTCTTCTGTGAGGTGTGTCTAGTTATCTGCATTTACATGGAGAATAGCTTCTCATGGTCGAGTGTGAATATACGAGGGGCGTTCAGAAAGTAATGCACCACATCGTTTTTCTCAGGAGCTGTTTATTCAAAAAGCATGAAATTTATGCACAATATACATGGATATGTCATGTAAACATCTGTATTATTCAACATAATCCCCATCAACTTGTACGGCTTTATGCCAGCGCGAAACAAGTGCATGTATTCCTAGCTCGTACCAGATTTTGTCTTGATAATGTAGCCATTTCTTCGCTGCATGAATCACTCCTTCATCATCTTCAAACTTTGTCCCACGGAGTGCATCTTTAAGTGGACCAAATAGATGAAAATCAGAGGGTGCCAAATCGGAACTATAGGGTGGATGGGGTAGTACAGTCCAACCCAATTTGGTGATTGCTTCCCGTGTTGCCAGACTTGTGTGAGGGCGCGCATTGTCGTGAAGGAGAAGCAGGTCTGCTGGATTCTTGTGCTTCCGAACTCTGCGAAAACGTTGATTGAATTTTTTCAATTTCTTAATGTAAGCTTGCGAATTGATTGTCTCTCCTCTTGGCATAACGTCCACAAGAATCACATCTTCAATGTCCCAAAAGACAGTGATCGTGACCTTTCCAGCTGAAGGAATTGTCTTGAATTTCTTTCTTCTTGGTGATTGCGGATGATGTCACTTCATTGACTGTTTTTTTGTCTCAGATTAAAAATGATGTGCCCAGGTTTCGTCACCTCTAACGATATTAGCCAAAAAGTTCTCTCCATCAGCATTGAAACGCTCCAACAATTCAGAAGAAATTGCTTTCCTTTGCAATCGGTGGTCATTTGTGAGACTTCGAGGAACCCATCTTGCGCAAACCTTAGAAAATCCGAGAGTTTTTATAACTGCATTTGCACTACCAACGCTGACTGACAGCTGTAAGGCCAATTGTTGAGTAGTGATTCGCCTATCAGTAAGAATAATGCCCTCAGCGCATTTCAACATTTCTGCGTTGGTGGCTGTGGCAGGACGTCCACAGCGCGGCCGATCAAGCAGCTCCGTATCTCCACTTCCTGATTCTTTGATTCTTTGAACCCAGCGACTGACTGTACTCCTGTCGACTGCAAAACTTACAGACACATCACATATACGCTTGTGAATATTCACAACAGTTTCCTTCTCTGCAACGAGAAATTCTATCACAATTCGCTGTTTATAACGCAAGTTGCTAACACGCTCCATTTCAACGGTTTAGGACAGCCGTATTATTTGGCCGGTTGCGGTGAAATTTGATGCACACAATTGGCACATGCCATGTTTGAAGTGTGCAAAATTACATGCTTCTATCTTCATTATTAGCTGAGAAAAACGATGTGGTGCATTACTTTCTGAACGCCTCTCCTATATTTAAAATGTTGAGAATGAAAAGGAAAGCGTTCCAGACATGAACGGACTGCCTAGCGTTATATCGACGACTGCATATAATATGCCATTTGTATATTGGCCTGAACTGTATTGAATTTGGAGCAGCGTGAATTATTAATAAAAATGTATATCGGCCACTTCGTCCGTTGTGGCTCAAATAATTCTGATTGATGTTGGCTTGTTTCGGTGTCTGATACGTTTACTACCCTAGAAGTGAACTTGGCCACAGGAACCATCCTGTCAATTTTAACAATATAAAAAACATGTGACAGCTGTAGATGGGGGGCCAAGCCGGGATTTGGAACAAATTATTTTCAAGTGATGTTTCGAAAATTGTTCAAGTCGGTGGACTACATTTTTTGCATTTGCAGAATATTTTTCAAGATGGCGGTGTAGGTCGGCTGCAGGCCGGAATTCTAAGTCTAACCATATTCGCTGCACTGTATTTGAATCGTCGTTCTTGAGGCAGAGGCTGATGCCAGGATGATTTTTTGCATGAAAAAGCAGATGAGTAAATTTATTGATTCATGCAGTGGGAACCTTGTGAACTAAGGATAAAACTGACAGGGATAATGAAGACAGGACAGAGACTAGACATAACTTAGGTGAAGGCCTATGCTACGTTCGGAGCGGAACTGTAATGACTTAATGGATGGTTCACTTTGTGAGATCTTATACCAAAAGGTATTGCTTTCTCTTTCTCTGAGCTAATCCAGCGATTAAATCAGGCATGACACGATCCGAAACGCACTGTTACATGGCAGAGAAATTGTGTGTTGTACAGTTATTTTTAAACTGTTACGATATACAGTTATTTTTAAACTGTTACGATATTCTAAAGTATGCGACGTAACCCATGGTCTGCTGCCAACCTTTATAGGTTTATGTAATGTCATTCGGTCCGCTTGAATAAGCTCATTTGTGAAAAATATCATCTATCACTCCCTGGGTGTACATTTGCATATTCTATATAATAGACAGATATAAACCCGCGTTTTTAAGGCGTCGCGAGGAAAATTTTTAATCATTTTGTTGGACAGTAACGGGAGAAAACAGTCTCCGGTTAGCAGATTTGCAGTTGTCTATTGCACATCGTAAGTATCTTACATGTTGTTAAACTGTAGGTTATGTTCATGATCTGAATTGTTGCAACTGAATTAATTTATAAACTAAAATTTTCAGGAGAACTACAAAGTTTGAAATTCTCCGAATCTTTTTGGCCAACCAAGATCTGCTTACTCGGAGCAAGCAAGAGGACATGCACACAATCATAGCTGGCAGACGCTGGAGCTGGATTAGCCATGTCCTCAGAAGAGACCCGATGCCATCACAAGAACAGCTATGCTATGGACCCCTGAAGGAAAACGAAAGAGAGGCCGACCAAAAACAACTTGGCGGAGGACTATGGAAGCTGAGATGCAAAGAATGAACCAGAGTTGGGGCACTGTACGAAGGATGGCCGCCGACCGAGCAAAGTGGAATCAATTTGCTGTTGCCCTACAAGACGCCACCAGGCGTAATGGCCACTGACTGCTTTGACGGTCGGCGGCTAAGGATCAAAGAAGAAGAAGACAAAGTTTGAAGTATCAAAGCCCACTCGGTTTTCAAATCACGTGTAAAAAAATCAAGTTCGGAGTGAAAGTGTGATCAGCATCATCATTAAGTGCCATGTTGCCACCATTTCTCTCCTCATATTTCCGTCCTTTATTTATTGATCAAGTTCGCTCTTTGGGAAGCTAAAAAGTGATGGTGATGTTGTTGTTGAACTGTGTGTGGAACTGAAGGATAATGATGATGATGTGGTAAAGTACAGTGATACAGCGATAAAATCATTAATTATATATATATATATATATATATATATATATATATATATATATATATATATATATATATATATATATATATATATATATATATATATATTACAGTCAAAATAATAGCAGTAGAAATAAAATTAGTAAAGTTGTAACACGTCTTCTTTCCTGCGCCAGAAAACGCATTGATTTAAGCAGGACAGAACATAGTGAGAAATCTTATCGCCGCGTTGGTAGTATTAGCATTTAAAACGCGCCAGTCAAGGGTTAACGATAAAAATTTGAAAATTCTACTAGCGTAGTGGTTCCAGGAAAGATAGAAATAATAAAACCCATGAACGCATAAGATTGAGAGAGCGGACACCTGCTGCCGGCTTGTCAAGTGTTAGAGGTTTGAATTAGCTACTCGGGCCAACAGTGCGAGACGATACCGTTAGCTTGTGTCGAAAACGATGTGGCAAGTTTAAAAATTTAAAAATACCCCGCTAGCCAAATACATTTCTAACCACAGACACTGTGGAAAAATATATATATACACACACGCATAATTACTTCCTATCGGGAAAAAGGAAGATCTGAGGCGATTTTTATAACATTCTAGTAGTTGAAACTTAGAAAACAACGAACACCAAAATGGAAAATATATTGAATTCTTTATTACTAGGTTTATGATCATAAAAGTTAGCTAGTCTAAGAGCTGGTAGTGTCCTGATGGGTAATATGCTTTTGAATCAAAAATCCGACAGATAGAAATAAAGTTATAGACAAAAGACGGTTTTTGTTCGTACAGACAGACCAACACATGCTCGTTTGGACTTGCACTAACGGTGACATTTTTTGACGCGTCCTTGAAAAAGGTAAGAAAGGGTACAAGTAGTCTGTTGTATGAAGGGGAGACAAGGAGGGAAAAAAAGAAAAATTATGGGATGGCTTAACACCAAATATATTTAGCAGTAGAAATCTAAGAATGAGAGAGGAAGAAAAAAACTTGGTAGTGTCCAAAAATCAAGTCTGTTTTTGCTTTTAATTTCATATTTCAAAATTGTCGTTCGTTTATTGGCCAAAGCCTTTCATATTATTAAGAAAATTCAACGGCTTGACGCCATTTGTAGAAGATAGTCCCGAGAGCAGGACGTTGTGAATTTTGTGAAAAGTGATTAGCCTTATTAAAGCAAATATATATGAAAGTATAGGCATCACAGTTCAGCCAGCAGTACATCTGGAATCTGCTATTAAACGTACCTGTGTTTTTTTCCATTGAATTCTGGGTCTTATCTGGCACTAGTCCGGTGCCATAGTTCTATGTGAAAGCTGTTGAGGAGTTTTGGAGGCCAGTAGTAATAGGGGTCGCCAGTATCCCCCCTATTACTTTTGGAGCAGTGGTCATTCGGCAGAAAGAATTCAGACAGTCCCAGTGGGCCAGATAAGTGAAATATCTGGTACCCTAACAGTACATCAGCTATAAGAGCAGCATAACCCTGTATTCAAGAAATAAAACATTTCCCTAGTGAAATTAACAGAGACAGTGTATTTTAAAGAGACTGGGAGTGATGAAAGAATCCCAAACAGCCATCCAGTGTTAGAAACCAGTAATATACAGATTTTAGTAACACCATTAGTATAATTTAACAGTATTTGTTTGGACACTTGTCCCGGTGGATCTAAATTTACTTTTTGTATATATATATATATATATATATATATATATTTATATATATATATATATATATATCTATGATATTCTTTTCTTTCATTTTTAAAGTCCTGACCAGAAGAATACTAGGTTCAGGACCAAATAAATCATACAGAAAATTATTAATTGTACAAATTTATCTGAGATGTTATTTCCTTAATCATAGACCTTAATACTTGTTTGTGTAGAGGTGTATTATTGTTAAAGTACCATCACACCACACTTGCATATCTCTAGACATTAGACGTAGCTATTATTCATACTAGTCAAGAATAAGTCTGCTTGAGGCCATAAGGTGGTAGCAGAAAGGTACCCTGATACTCAATCTTAAATTTGTTATAATCAGGGACCTTCACAGCTGGCCTCATTCAGTACATTAAGGAAAAATATCAACATTAATTCATAACATCAAAACCCACGATAAATTGGGATCTCCTCTTCCGGGATTTGAACTTGTTAGTGTTTAGTAATTTAAATATTGCAGCACTAGTGTCCCCAAAAGTATAAAAGTTTTTAAAAGGGGAAATAAAAGCTGATGGACTGTTAAGAGCCAGTAATTAGTTAATTAATTGGTTAATTAGTTGGTTAGTGTTAGTACTCTGTTAATTAAGAGTTTGGAAAATTATATTAGATTATTTTAAAGATTGATATTTTGGCCAACCTAGCAAAGTTCAGATCTGCTGCTGTGCTGGCTGCAAAAGAGATGAATATGGATGGACCAGAGTTGGTTCAGTATGTCACTTCAGAGGTGGATAAATTTATTGCACGAGAAGAGAATAGGCTAGCTGCAGAAAGAAAATTAGAAGTTGAGAAAGAAATTAAAAGCTTGCAGATTGAGGCTGACAAAGAGGCTAGGGCATTGGAGGCGGATAGGGAGGCTGAAATAAAGCGGCTCCAAATTGAAGAAAAAAAGGCCGAAAGGGAAGCAGAGGAAAGAAAACAGGCTGCAGAAAGGGAAGCAGAAGATAAACGGTTACAAAGGGAACATGAGTTACGACAAAGGGAGTTGGAGTTACAGGGCCATGCTCCTGAAGGTAGTAACAGCCCTTCTACCTCCGATGCCACTGATAGTCAGGGAGCCTCAACTTCAGCTATGGGGTTCCATTTAGACCCCTTTGTTGAGAGGGACGATGACATTGAGTCATTCCTTTCTAGATTTGAGGTTTTAGCCACCACCTATGGGTTGGAGAAGGAAAGGTGGAGTTTAAAGTTATCTCAGGGGCTGAGGGGAACTTCTTATGAAGTGTTTGCCAAGATGAGCAAAGACGACCAAGACAATTATGACATGTTAAAACAGGCTCTTTTGCTAAGGTATGAAAAGAACGGAGAATTTTACAGGAAAAAGTTTAGGAATGCCAAAGTACTGTCGGGTGAGACCTATCACCAGTTCTCTGCACGTTTAGAGACGTATTTGGAGAAATGGACTGCTCTGGGGAAAACCCAAGATCTTAAAGAGATGATCCATATTGAGCAATTGAGAGAGTCCATGGCTCCAGACTTGAGAAAGTTTCTCATGGAATAAGGTGCAGAGAGGCTGGGTGAGTTACTTAATGTCGCTGAAAGGTATCAGGCAGCCCAGGCAGAGGTAGCTGGCGCTAAAAAGAAACAGATTCACAATTTTAAGGCTCCACAAAACTCTAATAGATATGATAACAAAGATCAGGGGAACAAAGTTAAGCACAATTTTGATAGGCCACGCAATGATTTTAGAAACAAAAACCCACAATTCAATGATAGGAAAATGATGAAAGAAAACCTTTTTTTATCAAGGTAGATTATATTGCAAATGGTGTAAGAGGGAAGGTCATGACATCAAATTTTGTCATAAGAAAACTTCTGGATTTGCTGCTATGAAGATGGGAACAAGGGAGGAAAGGACAAACCTACTGGACAGCAGGAACCTTATCACCCCCCAGTGTGCGAGGATGTAGTCTGCAATGGGGTCACCATTAGGTGTCTCTATGATACAGG
Organism: Oreohelix idahoensis; assembly: GCA_024509875.1. Lineage (NCBI taxonomy): Eukaryota > Metazoa > Mollusca > Gastropoda > Stylommatophora > Oreohelicidae > Oreohelix > Oreohelix idahoensis. The sequence continues at coordinate 53,355 of JAMPIV010002354.1, forward strand.
CTTAGATTTTGATTCTGTTGTGAGTGTGCACTTGGTGAACCCAGATCAGTATACCACAGAAACAGCGGAGATACAAGGGGCGACCACGGACATACCATATATGAAACTTCCCATTGCCAAGATAACGGTGAAAACTCGCTATGTGGAAGGAGTAATCAGAGCAGCAGTGATCGACGCACCCATTTTTCCTCTGATATTGGGATGTCGTTATGTCTTCTTGGGGGCTCCCAAGAGACCTCTGGTCATGGCAACAGTGCAGACCAGATCACAATCCAGAAAGGAAGAATGTGAACCTATAAATACTCATCCAGAAGAGATGAGGAAGGCACAGGCTAAGGATAGGTCACTGAAGCCGTGCTTTCAAAAATTGCGTAACTGCCATACACCTCCAAGCAAAGGAGAATTTTACATAAAGAATAAATTGTTATATAGGAAGGCCGGAACTGGTTCAAATGGTCACGGACAACTGGTACTTCCCAAGATGTTTAGGGCAGACGTAATACGGAGTTTACATGTTGGAAAAGATGGGGACCACGAGAAAGTAGGTACCATCTGCCAAAAGGTTTCTCAAAAATGTTATTGTCCCCATGAAAAGAAAAATTATTGAGAATTTTGTCGAAGCCTGCGGCACATTTCATGAGGGAACACCCATAAGTGGGGACAATAATAATCAGGACCTAGAAACGCCACGGGGCAAACTTAGGCCTGAAAATGGAAAGAAAAATAAAATTAATAATGTAGACAAAGTGGAATGGGAACCCCCTTTTCACACACAGTCTTCACTTGAATGTGTTAGAATGGCAACTCTGCGTCGAGTACAAAGAGGGATTTTACCACAGAATAAGCCGACAGTCCCTCGGTCGGAATTAGGTGAACTGGGTGAAGGTAAAAGAGAGAGAAGATCTCTCACAAGGAACTTAAAGTGGGGAGAAAACCCCAGGAAAAGAATAGGTAGTGGTAGATTCTTGTGTGATGACACAAGGAAGAAACGTCCTCAACATAAAGCTTCTAATGTAAAGGACCTGACAAGTGCCAGGAAAAATAAGTATGTAAAATTAAAAGTCCATATGTAATTTGTTGAGGACCTGGACAGATGAGAAGGCAGAAGAGACTGTTACCTCATCATACCAATATGTGAACGAGCTGACCACTCGTCTTAAAACTGGCTGGAAACTTGCAAATGATAATCTCAGACAAGCCAGGAAAAAACATGCTGCCTATTTTAATAAGAAAGCTAAGGATAGATAATTATTTGTGGGAGAGAAGGTGCTTCTTCTACTGCCCGGCAGCCAAAACAAACTACAAATTGGATGGCAAGGTCCATATACTGTTCTAGAGAAGGTGTCTAGAACAAATTATAAAATCGACAAGAAAGGGAAAGAGAAAGTATATCATGTGAACCTTCTAAAGAAGTATCTGGACAGGGAAATCCAGGAAGGAACACACTTACTGTCCTTGTCGATAGCAACAGGGATGAAGAAGGAACCGCTCACATCCCATGAGTATCCCTTGAAAACATGTGAGACACCGGCACATGTAAAAGTCAGTAAACACTTGACGAAAAAACAGAGGTAACAGGTTCAAAAGGTTCTGACTGATCATACGGACGTGTTAACAGACAAACCGGGGCACACGAATTTGTTAGAATATGACATGAAACTAGTAGACCCAACACTGATCTGTATGAGAGCCTACACGATCCCGTTTGCCAAGGAGAAAGCTTTGGAGGAGGAGATTGAGTACCTATTGAAAGAAGGAATTATTTCTCATAGCGAATCTCCATATAGTTCCAGTGTGGTTTTGCTGAGAAAACCCTCTGGAGAACATCGTCTGTTTATAGATTACAGGAAACTGAATGCTGTCACAGAGAATCAGGTGGATCAATTACCTGACACAAATCAATTATTTGCCAGGCTAAACAAGGCAAAATATTTTTCGAAGGTGGATCTGAGCAAAGGCTATTATCAGATTCCAGTGAAGCCTGAGGTCAGACCTTATTTGGCGTTTAGCACTTCGGAAGGACATTACGAATTCAACATGTTACCTTTTGGGTTGAAAAATGCTCCGAGTGTATTTTCTAGGATGATGCGAAAATTGTTGGATCCACTAAATAACCCATGCATCACAAACTTTATGGATGATATCCTCATTGCTACAGAAACATTTGAGGAACACATTAACTCTTTGACTATGCTGTTTGATAGACTAATAGAGGCTAATTTGACGGCTAGACCAACAAAATGTTGTATTGGTTGTAAAGAGTTGGAGTTCTTGGGACATACTGTGTTTCAGGGTAGTATGACCCCTGACCCCAAGAACCTTGAAAAATTGCAGAGAGCACCTAGGCCACAAACAAAGAAAGACGTGAGATCTTTCGTGTCGTTGTGTGGATTCTATCAGAAATATATCAAAAATTTTAACTCTATTTGTGCTCCTCTGACGGATTTAACTCGCAATGGAAATCCTGATAGAATTGTTTGGTCAGCCCAATGTGAATCAGCCTACCAAGAGTTAAAGGAAAAACTTACAAGCAAGCCTATCTTGAAATTACCTGATTTGAGTCAGGAATTTATGGTGAGAAGTGACGCAAGCAATGTGGGCCTGGGGCTACGTTGTTGCACAGATCATCGTTACCAGAGGGAGAGCTGAACCCAGTCGCGTATGCTAGCCGCAAGTTAAACAAAGTGGAGCAAAACTATTCAACAAGCGAAAAAGAATGTCTAGCTTTGATCTGGGCAATACGAAACTTTCAGATCTATCTATATGATAGAACATTCGTGGTCCAAACGGATCATCAGCCTCTCGTATTCTTATCACAGGCCAAGCATGAAAATGCCAGATTATTAAGATGGTCGTTATTATTACAGCCATATCAATTTACCATTGAATATATTCCGGGGTCACTGAACGTGGGTGCAGATTTCCTCAGTAGGCATCCCTGTGATCCAAATCAGAGTATTCAGCAGGCGTAGGGAGTTGATTTTATCTATGTGTATCACTGTTTGGAACTAGCATCAGGCAAGTTCTTAAGTGGGGAGATGTGTGGTAAAGTACAGTGATACAGCGATAAAATCATTAATTATATATATATTACAGTCAAAATAATAGCAGTAGAAATAAAATTAGTAAAGTTGTAACGCGTCTTCTTCCTGCTCCAGAAAACGCATTGATTTAAGCAGGACAGAACATAGTGAGAAATCTTCTCGCCGCGTTGGTAGTATTAGCATTTAAAACGCGCCCGTCAAGGGTTAACAATAAAAATTTGAAAATTCTACTAGTGTAGTGGTTCCAGGAAAGATAGAAATAATAAAACCCACGAACGCATAAGATTGAGAGAGCGGACACCTGCTGCCGGCTTGTCAAGTGTTAGAGGTTTGAATTAGCTACTCGGGCCAACAGTGCGAGACGATACCGTTAGCTTGTGTCGAAAACGATGTCGCAAGTTTAAAATTTAAAAATACCCCGCTAGCCAAATACATTTCTAACCACAGACACTGTGGAAAAATATATATATACACACACGCATAATTACTTCCTATCGGGAAAAAGGAAGATCTGAGGCGATTTTTATAACATTCTAGTAGTTGAAACTTAGAAAACAACGAACACCAAAATGGAAAATATATTGAATTCTTTATTACTAGGTTTATGATCATAAAAGTTAGCTAGTCTAAGAGCTGGTAGTGTCCTGATGGGTAATATGCTTTCGAATCAAAAATCCGACAGATAGAAATAAAGTTATAGACAAAAGACGGTATTTGTTCGTACAGACAGACCAACACATGCTCGTTTGGATTTGCACTAACGGTGACATTTTTTGACGCGTCCTTGAAAAAGGCAAGAAAGGGTACAGGTAGTCTGTTGTATGAAGGGGGAGACAAGGAGGGAAAAAAAAAGAAAAATTATGGGATGGCTTAACACCAAATATATTTAGCAGTAGAAATCTAAGAATGAGAGAGGAAGAAAAAACTTGGTAGTGTCCAAAAATCAAGTCTGTTTTTGCTTTTAATTTCATATTTCAAAATTGTCGTTCGTTTATTGGCCAAAGCCTTTCATATTATTAAGAAAATTCAACGGCTTGACGCCATTTGTAGAAGATAGTCCCGAGAGCAGGACGTTGTGAATTTTGTGAAAAGTGATTAGCCTTATTAAAGCAAATATATATGAAAGTATAGGCATCACAGTTCAGCCAGCAGTACATCTGGAATCTGCTATTAAACGTACCTGTGTTTTTTTCCATTGAATTCTGGGTCTTATCTGGCACTAGTCCGGTGCCATAGTTCTATGTGAAAGCTGTTGAGGAGTTTTGGAGGCCAGTAGTAATAGGGGTCGCCAGTATCCCCCCTATTACTTTTGGAGCAGTGGTCATTCGGCAGAAAGAATTCAGACAGTCCCAGTGGGCCAGATAAGTGAAATATCTGGTACCCTAACAGTACATCAGCTATAAGAGCAGCATAACCCTGTATTCAAGAAATAAAACATTTCCCTAGTGAAATTAACAGAGACAGTGTATTTTAAAGAGACTGGGAGTGATGAAAGAATCCCAAACAGCCATCCAGTGTTAGAAACCAGTAATATACAGATTTTAGTAACACCATTAGTATAATTTAACAGTATTTGTTTGGACACTTGTCCCGGTGGATCTAAATTTACTTTTTGTATATATATATATATATCTTGAATTCTTTTCATTTTTAAAGTCCTGACCAGAAGAATACTAGGTTCAGGACCAAATAAATCATACAGAAAATTATTAATTGTACAAATTTATCTGAGGTGTTATTTCCTTAATCATAGTCCTTAATACTTGTTTGTGTAGAGGTGTATTATTGTTAAAGTACCATCACACCACACTTGCATATCCCTAGACATTAGACGTAGCTATCATTCATACTAGTAAAGAATAAGTCTGCTTGAGGCCATAAGGTGGTAGCAGAAAGGTACCCTGATACTCAACCCTAAATTTGTTATAATCAGGGACCTTCACAGCTGGCCTCATTCAGTACATTAAGGAAAAATATCAACATCAATTCATAACATCAAAACCCACAACGATAGATGATAATATGAAGGTGATGTTGTTGACATGTGTTTTACGTAGGTCTGAATGGTGATGATGATGATGATGATGATAATAATGTAAAGGGAATGTTGTTGACCTCTGATTCTTGTGGATCTGAAGGGTGATGATGATGTGGTAACCGTGATGTTGTTGACCTCTGATTCTTTGGGATCTAAACGGTGATGATGATTATGAAGATGGTGTTGTTGACCTCTCACTGTGCCCTAATGTCAATATGTCCTTAATCTTCTCCAGGTCTAATTCCTCGTCTGCCATCCTCTATTTTGTCCTCACATTACAATATTCTCTAGTGGTTATCTTCCCTTTACCTGTCCGATAATCTGTCTTCTATTTCAAAGTTATTACCAATCATATTTCACGTTTTTTAAGACCGTGTTTTGAGTTTACTTGTGTTATTCGGAGAGGTGTCTCATGTGAGTTTTCTTTTTTTAACCTGCCCACTGTCAAGGACTTGCCGAACTATTGTAAAGACAATGTTTTCTTTTCTTGATTTTAAATGTAAAATGTCTCATTTAAAAAAAAAACATGATTAGGGCTATGATATTGATAATTTTGCATATTTTTTTCGACACAGACGAAACGTTGCTCAGTTAAATGTAAATGCGCTTTAAAAAGAAACTAAGCTGATTTAAGAGCCTTTGGTCAGGAATTTGAGATGTTTTGGTCGTTTAAACTATTTTTTTTTTGTCATTATATTTCACAATTACGTGTTCGTACTTAATATTTTTTTTTTTTTTACAAATTTCTTTACTTAACAGTTTGTCCCATGCTGTTTAAAAATTTTCCCTAAAGCCCTGAAATCAAATGTTGCTGGAAATGTTCCTACTTTAAAGTCAAATTTTTTTATTCGTGCCTGTTACCATTACTTCCTTGGAGAATTCAGTAGTTCTGTTAGTAAATCAGATAGATTCAATCAAGAAAATGGTGAATAACTTTGTGTGAATAAGACCAGGGAAAAGCTGTGCAAAAGAAAGTTTAGTAAGTTTTGAAACAAGAAATATGGGATATTAAAATGTTGTGTTTAATTTCAGATGTAATATAGAGAAAAAAAAACTATTCTCTTGGTGGATTTTCAGCGGACGGAGCCAATTTTTGTTGTATTTTTCAACTATGCTTCTATGGTGGAAATAGTAATGGATAGGATCTTTTCAGTATTTAAAGTTTTGTTGACAGACAACAGAAAGTAATTCTCTTTTGAAAATCTGGATATGAGTTTCATTGTGTACTGTAATTTTGAACTCATTAAATTAAAATTTTCAGTTTTCCAAAGAAACTGTAAAAATATTAAGTTGTAATTTTATATTTTTGTGTGCGTTTTCTTTTAAATTTGGAATTATTTTTTTTAATAAACGTAACATTTTCAGTTTATCTCAGTGTCACAGAGAGTTTTATGATCATTAAATTTTCTATATATTCTCGCTTTCTTCCACCCGTGTCCTCTATTTATTATTATTATCACTCTTTACTTTTTTCCTGTTTTTTCGCATTCGTTCGTTAGCGAAAAATATTTTCTTTCCCATTCTCACTTTACCGTTTCGTTTTCTCATCTAGAAACGCAGTAGATTACCTAACGCTTCAGTCCCTGGCACGAGATAATTTTAGGTGGGATTTCAGTCCATCAGACATGATGAGCAGACAAATTGTCTACATTTGCACCTGTCACGCGAGTTTCCTTGGCTGAGTTGCTCGGGGAAGGTGTGAATCGCACCAGACAGGCTCGCTCAGAGCAGACATTTGTCTGGAGATTTCCATCTGACAAATAGTTTTACGGCTAAGTTGCTCGGTGAAGTGTGGTAACTGCCACCTAAGGGGACGTACCGTCTACATTTCCACCGGACACAGCGTTTCTTCAGGCTAGTCGCTCGGAGTGAAGTGTGATATGACACTCATGCAGCATGCTGGAATGAGACATATAGTCTGGGTTTTTCCATGACACTCACGCATTCGCTCAGAAGGGCCATTTTCTTGACGTAGGTGTCAAAGACGCATTGCTGGCAGTTACGGCATGCGTCTACGGTACGTAGGTCTTAATGAGAAGGGGAGATTATTTCGTCTTGCGAAATAAGTTGGGACCCCTTTGTCCTGGTTTAAGATATTAACCGGAGTTTGAAACTAGATTTTCATTCATTCTCCTAATTCGCAGTAGACAGGTTGTTCGTGAATAGAATAAGCTGTATAGCGAAGCCCCTAGTCTGTTCGAAAATTTGTGCGATTACCTGTAGTTCTGTGTTGAGGTAAATATATTATATTAAGTATCTACTATTTTGTGAAGTGTTTAAAGTGATAATCGCTTATTTCATATTTCACTAGTTAGATTTGGTGCAGAGGGCTTAATTTATATAGTCTGTATTATTTTATAGTAACGAGTTACAGTGGAAAATAGAAATTATAATTTCTAGCTTAAACTCAGTCGGCTATTAAGGAATTTAATTTTACTGCTAAATAATCAGACGAGAATATATTTTAAAATTAACTTATAACTGAAATGCTACATCAGTGAGTATTGACGGGATACGTAAGTTATCCTAATTCATGATGATTGATTTTATGTATATAACTTATTTTACGGGAAGTTTTAAATGATAAGTCAAGCTGTATGCTTGCAGTTTAAACATGTAAGTTATAACGAGTACCTAGTATGTATAATTATTTTATATGTGTTTTTTCCTTTATTCAGTGAATACTGGGGTTAACCCTAACTTTGCCAGCGTTAAGTACTGATGAGTGATATCTTGAAGAACTAAAACAATTTCCTTGAAAGCCTTGGTGCATAATCTTTACAAGTACCCTATAGGTTAAATGAAGTAACAGGCTTATCGCGCCATATTTAATTCTTCCTGAGAAACAACTCAAGTACATTTTTAGCCTATGTGGCAAGTAACATATTAACATCAGTAACATTCCGAGGGAGTTTTGACTAGTTGTGTGGTGACCAAATATAGTCCTTTCCTGGAAGTAGACACCGATCTGACATTCCTCATTTCTAGACACCAAAGCTATTGACACTGTGCTCGTTGTTAATGTTTGTGCCTGGACAATTTTAATGTGACCTAAACAGACATCCGAAAAATAAGAACACCCAAGGAATCGTTCCCGGAAGCAGAGAATTCAACCCGTCTTTTTGAAACTGGGGATTTCTTGGTCAAAGACTGCCATTGACGATTCTGTATGTGAATGTCCTAAAAATTATGTTTCCAGATGCTGTTAACAAAGCTGTAAGTATGCAAGAGTGCACGTGGCCACGGCTGAGTAAATAGAGTGAATGCAGGTCTGAGTGTTTCTTTATCGTTGTAATTTGGCACTCATTTTGCTATTTTAACTTTCTTTATGCAAGTATTGCTACCCATATTTCCCTTAAAATAGAGCAGAGATATCAAGTCTGTCCATACCTTAAAAGGGGGAAATATTAGACAAAATCATATGTATCTGTGTCTCTTTGGGGCTATCACTGTCTTCTAACGGGACTGTGAGCTATACATCGATGGGAAGGATCCTACCAACGGGTCTATTATTCTTGTAGCATTCCTTGATTTTTTTAATGACTATTTGTATATGCTTTGATGTAATTTCTATGTGTTGTGATGAAATTTTAGATGATAATTAAAATTTCTTTGTTGAAATTAATCAGCGCTTTGGTCAGCTCGTTCCAAAATATCTATTTAATCATTTGTTATAGGTTTCCCACGTCTGTACGTCTAACTCTCGTCTTGTATGTGCGTGCACGTGAGTGGATAGAAATATATCTGTAATATATATATATATATATGTGTTTAGACTGTCTGACTCCTCTAAATCTGTCGTAGAAGATAGGTGAGAGAGAGAGAGAAGATTTCTCGATCTCAGAGACAGCCTCTATCACATTCTACCATCTCACTCCTGGAACTCTATTTCTATTATCATCTCTCACTGTGGCTATCACTCATTCTAATCTATTCAGAAGGGACCAACCCAAGTCTTAATTCTCCTATCAAAAAATCTACGACAAATGTGGTCTCGTCCGAAGGATTTTTGAACTTAGAATAGGAAGACGAGTACGACAAATGGTTGCTCGTCTCCAGGAATTAAACCCAAAATTCTAAGCACGTACGACAAATGTGAACTCGTCTAACGGGATTATTGAACTTTGAATAGGAAGACGAGACGACAAATATCAGCTCGTCTGTAATATTCTGTATTCTGATATAGAGTAAGAGTGTGATGTCTTGTGAGTTGTTATATCTTTAAAAATAACTATCCCCTAGACTAACGATCTGTTTATGGGCGTGCTGACCACACAATTAATTATTGTTTTTCCACAGCATTTTGAGTAGTATACATTTGAGTTACAGGTTGATTTTGTCGGAATATATGTTAGTCACTGACTTTGTAATACTAAACGCTGGTAAAGTTTGTGAGTGTATAACATTCACAGGGTTCTTAAGAAGTAGGTGTTTGAGCTAAGCTAAGGAGTGCGTTCAGACAATTACGTCCTGTAAATTGCCTCCCTTACCCTAACTGTCTTCAGGGGTAAACTTATAGTGGATTAAAAATTAAGGGATTTTTTTTTTCTCCTAAAATTTTTCCAATAATTAATTTGTTTTCACTGTAGCAACTTATTGTTTTTGGTGAGTAATCTTTACTACCATTTATTTGGCGTAGTCGTCTGCATTAGGTGCTTTATTGCCGATTAATTGCAGCGATAGATAGACACTATATTTTGGAGGAGGTATCCCAGGTTAAAGTATATCATCTTTTGTGTTGGTATTTTCTCGTAAGTGGTAGGAACCAGTGCATTCTTTTCCCTATTTCTTTCTTGACTAAGTCTCAGCCACTGACTTATTATGGCAGAAACGGCGAAGCTTAGGCAAATCCTCAGAGACGAAGCAAGGGGAGGTGGTTTGGAAGGTGAGGAAGCGAAAGCGTTTGTCAGGGACGAAGTTGACAGATATGATGCGGAGAGGAAAACAGCGGAAGCTAAAGAGCAGAAGAAGATGGATGAGGAAATGGAAATTCGCAGGGCGAACGAAAGAGAGAAGGAGAGACAGCATGAGGAAAGAGAGAAGGAGAGACAGCAGGAGGAAAGAGAGAAGGAAAGGGAGGAAAGAGAGAAGGAAATGGAGGAAAGAGAGAAGGAGAGACAGCATGAGAAGGAGAGGGAAGAGAGACAGCATGAGTTGGCTCTTAAAACTCTAGAATTCCAAAGTCGTGGTGCTGCCTCTACCTCCAGCAATGGAGAGTCTTCTCCTCATTCCTCTTTAACTGATCCTTCTAACACACAATCTACTCATCTCACTGCTATGTCTTTTGCGCTAGAATCTTTCCCATGTCCTAATGAGAAGATTGGCACGTATCTAGAAAAATTTGAGAAAATTGCAACTGTGTACGGTTTAGAGAGGTCGCGTTGGTGTATGAAACTTCCCCTGGCCCTTAAAGGTTCTGCTTATGATGTTTATTCTAAACTGGAAAGTGGCCAACAAGACAACTATGACTTGTTGAAGAAAGCTTTGCTGGAGCGCTTTGAAATGAATGCGCGAAAGTTTCTGCAACTGTTTTGCAACAGCAGGAAGGAGAGCTCTGAAACTTTTCAGCAGTTCTCGACTCGTTTGAATGGATAATTGACAAAGTGCCTTGAGCTCTCGCAGCTCCCCTCTACTTATGAAGGTTTGGAGGAATTTGTTATAACAGAACAAATGAAGAACACTTTGTTTGCTGATATCTGGAGATTTCTAGCTGAGCAGGGGGCAGAAAAGCTTGAAGACATCTTAGAAAAGTCTGAGCGCTATCAAAATGCGCTGGCCGAACTGCCGGCCATAAAACGTAAACCGACAGAAGAGCATTTGCGCAAGAATAACCTAGAGCAATCTTCTCATGCTTCAAATCAGAATAACCACAGAGAAACTAGACCTCAAAACCCCCCTCCGGAAAAATCTAAGTTCTACAAAACCAAGTACCCCAGCAACCACAGTAAACAGTCTGATCAACCCGACCGCCCTTCATGGCAGCGCGGCCAGAAAGGACAAGGTGACAAAGGTAAAACCCCTGCGCACGGGACTAAGGATCAGAGTGAGCATACCGAGCCGAAACGCATAGGATGCTTGCTAAAAGTCTCGCAAGGCGGAATTATTGACAATGATTCCCAACCTGTTGGGGATACACCCTCAACGCGAGGTACTGTTATATTGAACGGTTCTCAAACTTTTTGTTTATTTGACACGGGGATTTCTTATGATTGCATTGTCGCCAGAAACCTGGTTAAACCCAGTCAAGAGACAGGAGAGACCGTCGAACTTTGTGGAGCTCTTAAGAGTGAGGCACCTACAGCGCTTCCCATCGCATTGGTGGAGATACACTCTGACTTTGTCAGAGGTGTGATCAAAGCGGCTGTTATGGATGACCCCATCTACCCAGTCATACTTGGCGGAAGATACATGTTTATTGGGAAACCGGAAGAGCCGATTGTGGCAGCAGTAACTACAAGAGGGCAAACCAAGAAGGAACGGGAGCCTGCGCCTAATTTGTTACCTATGGAACTTAAAGAAGCGCAACAAAAGGACCCTACTTTGGCACCCTGCTTTAGGAAACAGCCCATGGCTAAGGAACCCAGACAGCACGGGGACATTTTTTCAAAGGATGGCGTACTTTATCGCAGAACGGGCAAGCCTGACCAAGGTTACAACCAGCTCCTAGTACCGAAACAGTACAGAAGCCAAATCCTAGAAATGGGGCACTCTCTTCCCTTCAGCGGACATATGGGACAGAAAGCCACAAACCAACGGATAACCACTCATTATTGGTGGCCAGGAGTAAATACTGATATTATCAGGTATGTCAAATCCTGTGCCCAGTGCCAACGTGTGCCACCCAAGCAACGGGCACCCCCAGTCTCTTTGGGTGAAATGCCAATAGTGGGAACACCATTCGAACGGGTTGTGATCGACATTTTAGGACCCTTAGAAAGGACTAAAAGAAGGAACAGGTTTATCCTGACCTTAGTCGATACATGCACTTTATGGGCAGAAGCTATCCCGCTAACATGCGCAGATACCAAGCATGTCGCAGAAGCCCTCGTGCAGATTTTCACTCGGTTGGGATTCCCTCAGCAACTGTTTACGGATAACGGATCTCCATACCGAAATCTGTTGATGGATGAGATCGTTAAGATCTTGAGGGACCAGCACATCTACACTAAGCCTTACACTCTGGCCAGAAGTGAGTTATTAGAACGTGTTAACGGAAACCTCAACATGATGTTAAGTAAACTGGCACAAGTGAAACCTGAAGATTGGGATTGTTGCATTCCGGCAGCTTTATTTGGCTACAGAGAATCTCCTCATACTTCCACGGGAATTCCGCCAGCTGCGCTTTTATTCGGCAGACCCATTAAGGGCCCGCTTGAAGCCTTACTTTGGTCGCTGACAGACCAGAAGGTTGATGAGACAGTCGTCTCAGCAAGTAAATATGTGTCGGATTTAAAGGATAGGTTGAAACTAGAATGGGACCTAGCAACGACTAACTTCAAGCGAGCACGCGCAAAGCACGCTAACCGATACAGGAAAGTCGCGAAAGAGAGAGAACTGGAAGAAGAAGAGAAAGTTTTGGTGTTACTCCCTACCGGAAACAACCAACTGAGGATCGGATGGCAAGGGCCGTTTACCGTCCTGAAAAAGATTTCTAAGGCTAACTACCAGATCTCTATTCAAGGAATGGAAAAGGTTTTCCATTTAAATCTTTTAAAGAGATACTTGGAAAAACCAGTGCCAGCCTCCGACCATCTCCTGACGATCGCCAAAACTGACGAAGATGACGATAGTGGCAGGGAAACTCCACTGCACACACACGAAATCTTTAAAAAATGTCAGAAGCGGCGACGCTCTTTCAAGCGCGCATGGGAGACATTCCAGAGAAAGGAAACTTTGGGAGTAGACTTGAGTAGGAATTGGAGAGAAATGGAGGGGGAAGATGAGAGGGAAGAGGACAGACACCCTGAAGCTACGGATATAGGAAATTTATTTCCATAACGTAGACATATAGGGCTTCCATATCTTAAAGGAGGGACGTTCTGTCACAGATAGTTTTATGATCATTAAATTTTCTATATATTCTCGCTTTCTTCCACCCGTGTCCTCTGATTATTATCACTCTTTACCTTTTTCCTGTTTTTTTCGCATTCGTTCGTTTGCGAGAAATATTTTATTTCCCATTCTCACTTTTCCGTCTCGTTTTCTCATCTAGAAAAGCAGTAGATTACCTAACGCGTCAATCCCTGGCACGAGATAATTTTAGGTGAGATTTCAGTCCATCAGACATGATGAGCAGACAAATTGTCTACATTTGCACCTGTCACGCGAGTTTCCTTGGCTGAGTTGCTCGGGGAAGGTGTGAATCGCGCCAGACAGGCTCGCTCAGAGCAGACATTTGTCTGGAGATTTCCATCTGACAAATAGTTTTACGGCTAAGTTGCTCGGTAAAGAGTGGTAACTGCCACCTAAGGGAACGTACCGTCTACATTTCCACCGGACACAGCGTTTCTTCAGGCTAGTCGCTCGGAGTGAAGTGTGATATAACACTCATGCAGCGTGCTGGAATGAGACATATAGTCTGGGTTTTTCCATGACACTCACGCATTCGCTCAGAAGGGCCATTTTCTTGACGTAGGTGTCAAAGACGCACTGCTGGCAGTTACGGCATGCGTCCAAGGTACGTAGGTGTTAATGAGAAGGGGAGATTATTTCGTTTTGCGAAATAAGTTGGGACCCCTTTGTCCTGGTTTAAGATATTAACCGGAGTTTGAAACTAGATTTTCATTCATTCTCCTAATTCGCAGTAGACAGGTTGTTCGTGAATAGAATAAGCTGTATAGCGAAGCCCCTAGTTTGTTCGGAAATTTGCCGAGCTTCTAGACTCCTAATAAATAGATCAGCGTATAATTCTAAAGTGTGCGATTACCTGTAGTTCTGTGTTGAGGTAAATATATTATATTAAGTATCTACTATTTTGTGAAGTGTTTAAAGTGATAATCGCTTATTTCATATTTCACTCGTTAGATTTGGTGCAGAGTGCTTAATTTATATAGTCTGTATTATTTTATAGTGACGAGTTACAGTGGGAAACAGAAATTATAATTTCTAGCTTATTTCAGTCGGCTATTAAGGAATTTAATTTTACTGTTAAATAATCAGACGAGAATATATTTTAAAACTAACTTATAACTGAAATGCTACATCAGTGATAATTGACGGGATACGTTAGTAGTCCTAATTCATGATGATTGATTTTATGTACATAACTTTTTTTACGGGACATTTTAAATGATAAGTCAAGCTGTACGCTTACAGTTTAAAAATGTAAGTTATAACGAGTACCTAGTATGTATAATTATTTTATATGTGTTTTTTCCTTTATTCAGTGAATACTGGGTTTAACCCTAACTTTGCCAGCGTTAAGTACTGATGAGTGATATCTTGAAGAACTAAAACATTTTCCTTGAAAGCCTTGGTGCATAATCTTTACAAGTACCCTATAGGTTAAATGAAGTAACAGGCCTATCGCGCCATATTTAATTCTTCCTGAGAAACAACTCAAGTACATTTTTAGCATATGTGGCAAGTAACATATTAACGTCAGTAACATTCCGAGGGAGTTTTGACTAGTGGTGTGGTGACCAAATATATTCCTTTCCTGGAAATAGACACCGATCTGACATTCCTCATTTCTAGACACCGAAGCTATTGACACTGTGCTCGTTGTTAATGTTTCTACCTGGACAATTTTAATGTGACCTAAACAGACATCCGAAAAATAAGAACACCCAAGGAATCGTTCCCGGAAGCAGAGAATTCAACCCGTCTTTTTGGAACTGGGGATTTCTTGGTCAAAGACTGCCATTGACGATTCTGTATGTGAATGTCCTAAAAATTATGTTTCCAGATGCTATTAACAAAGCTGTAAGTATGCAAGAGTGCACGTGGCCACGGCTGAGTAAATAGAGTGAATGCAGGTCTGAGTGTTTCTTTATTGTTGTAATTTGGCACTCATTTTGCTTTTTTAACTTTCTTTATGGAAGTATTGCTAACCATATTTCCCTTAAAATAGAGCAGAGATATCAAGTCAGTCCATACCTTAAAAGGGGGAAATATTAGACAAAATCATATGTATCTGTGTCTCTTTGGGGCTATCACTGTCTTCTAACGGGACTGTGAGCTATACATCGAGGGGAAGGATCCTACCAACGGGTCTATCATTCTTGTAGCATTACTTGATTTTTTTAATGACTATTTGTATATGCTTTGATGTAATTTCTATGTGTTGTGATGAAATTTTAGATGATAATTAAAATTTCTTTGTTGAAATTAATCAGCGCGTTGGTCAGCTCGTTCCAAAATATATATTTAATCATTTGTTATAGGTTTCCCACGTCTGTACGTCTAACTGTCGTCTTGTATGTGCGTGCACGTGAGTGGATAGAAATATATCTGTAATATATATATATGTGTTTAGACTGTGTAAAGTTTCTTTTCTTCTTTCCACTCTGTAAAGTGTCAGTCGGTATGCTCTGTAAGGAAGAGTGGTGTGTTGTTGAGATCAGGCATGCTCCAGTCTACCCAGCTGTAAATGGGTAACTCACCCTAGTCCTGAGTTAGGGAAGGCAAAGGCTCCAGGGGAAGCAGGCCCTAAACTTGGTCACTCCAACCGACGCAGGATGGTGTATGTATGAAGTAGAAGTGTAGAGTGTGATTACCGCGAATGGTGTACTGTTCGTGTGCTGACCAATATAACCACACATACACTTGTGTCTACAAGGCACCAATGCAGACTGCTGGAATCTTTGTTTACTCAATTTATTCAGACGTACACACTGGGACATACGAGTACATCATGGTATGTTGACATATCAATTTGTAGGTATACATAGCAGATCTGAAGTCATGACACATTCAGAAATAATGGGCAGTACATCAAAAGTTCAATGTCATGATATATTATGGCCGCATCCCCCTATCTGACTAAACGCGTCAGTGAAGGCAGATCGGTAAATAACTAAAGTTATTTGACGTCCATAGTTTGTAGCATATATTATGAAACCACGAAAGAGGGGGTTTCTAGCAAGATTGAGATCTCCCTGTCACTGTCCGATAATAGGATAAATAATCTGTTCTCTTGGCAGTGATCAAAACATATGATGACCGAAATCTAACATGGCTGCCTCCCTGAGTTGTCGTTCACCATTCATAGGAAGGAGAATATAAGCCAGAGTTAATTTATAATGGGTATATAAATGATTTCATAAATGTTCCCATACAGCTCTACGATGATCAGGTTAATTCACGTAGCCATAACCGCTGCAGGAAAGTCTGTCATCTTCGTCGATACAAAACACGACCCTAGCGATACGAAGCACAATGTTCCATCTAGGTCGAATCGACATGAGATCATCAAAATAGGGTCTGGCAATACATGGAGTCCGAATTATACATTGTACCGTACCTTAGGAGAGTCTCTAACATAAACTATAGTAGAGATACCATCTCCTTTAGAAGAAAACCACTTCATGAATCGTATTTCCTTAAGAATCTACCAGCCCTTTGAAAAATGCGTACCCCCCATTATCACGGTACATCGGAACTCATCACACTTGTCAAGACAACTCATACTTCCGCTAGACCGGAATAATAAGAATCTAGTCCCTCCTACCCATCCAAAATATACAATATAGGACTGATTCTACTTGTACTAATAATATGTAATACATATGAATTCAGGCCATAAACACAATAAGCAAATTAATTTATTTTCTGGCCCTAAAAAATAAGTACAAACGTAAGAGCAATCCATGCGCCGGATCAATATCAAGAACGATTACTCCTATAATCAAAAGTGTGAATCAAACATGGATTCTCTCGCTTTTACCATAGACAGCATTTTCATACACAAATGAATGAATGTCTATATTTTTTCCATATTAAATAGCCATATCGATTTTTGTAATATGTGCGTCAAAATATGCACGCAACAGACTGTCTGACTCCTCTAAATCTGTCGTAGAAGATAGGTGAGAGAGAGAGAGAAGATTTCTCGATCTCAGAGACAGCCTCTATCACATTCTACCATCTCACTCGTGGAAATCTATTTCTATTATCATCTCTCACTGTGGCTATCACTCATTCTAATCTATTCAGAAGGGACCAACCCAAGTCTTAATTCTCCTATCAAAAAATCTACGACACTCAGGAACTGTGAAAATTAACATTTCTTTTTTAAGGTGTCTTTGTGTTTATTTGTTTCTTAGACTGCATTTTTTAGGTTCATTTTGTTTAGCGCCGTTCATTTTTCTCTTTTAACAATACAATTTTAATTTAGCTTGGAAACAAAGAAAGAAAGTTGAGTATTTTAGGTCTCTTTTTTTCACAGGGCATTTTTTGGGTTTTAATGGGTCATAAATGCATTTTTTATGTGTCATTTTCTAGCAATTCTTAAGTCATTAAAATAATAGCACTAGTTATTAAAGATTTGACAACAAAATTATACAATAAAAATTCCCAAATAAGCTCTATACAATATGAACTACATTATCATGAAACATGTTTCCATTAAGCATTTATGAGCTATTTAATATATTAACTAATCTATAGACACCATCTTTCCCAATTATACCAATCACTGGTTTAACAGGGTGCCTTTATGCAATAGTTTATAACTTATTTTACTTTCATTACTAATTATATTCTTTACATTTATGTTGTGACAGAAATTGATATGTAATATATTTTATTTTTGACTTCTAGCAAGTGATTTAAAAACAAATTACTGTAGCAAATAACGTTTAATTTATTCATTAATTCCCATTACCATGTACAGTACAGACAATTCATAAAGATATGAAATCTAAATCATTATCGTTCTATCTGTCAGGTTCTCAGAGCCTGTCCATCTGGTCGCTAAAGAATGGAGCTGACGACTTTGCTGATAGCCTCGGTTGTTATTCTTATCGTCTTTTTCTGGTCCAGACGTCCTGATCCTCGTCTTCCACCCAGCCCCATGCGACCTCTACCTATCGTGGGTCACCTCTTCCACATGTCCGCTGACACCAGACCTCAGTTTAAGGAGTGGAGAAAGCGATGTGGAGATATTTACAGGTGAGTGACGCCAGTATGAACATTTGGTTTGGTTTTTAAAGACTATCTTCATTGCCAACGGACAACGCTATCAGTGCCCCGATCTCCTCCCTTAGATCACACAAGGAGAGTCTCAGCGCAGTGCACGAACTCCGTAGCACCGGCGAGAATCCCAATGTGTGTATATAATGTATAGGAATCATACATTCTAGAATTATTTTTGTGGTGGGTAGGTTTCTCAATTTTTAAATTTTGCCAGGGCAGCGGCCTGATAGGCCTACTCTTTACGATTTTCAACTGCCGTTGGATTTTTAACGTGCGCAACTTGCTCACGGGACCTCCTATGTTTTCGCTCTTAACCGAGAAGGCTAGGCATCCGATCTCACTACCCATGAGACCAGGGGGGAGTATGGCGTAATTAGTTAGGACCACTGGTTCTGAAAAAAAAATTTCAATAAATTATAATCCTTCAACTGGGATTCGAACCCGGTATCTCTTGAATACTAGGCGAATGCCATACCTCTGAGCCACTCCGACCCCCAATATGAAAATTTGCTTCATATGAGAGTATGTCCTGAATAAACACCATCAAATTAAACTACAGAAGCCTAAATGATCACTTTGGTACAGGTGTGTATTTAATGACGGCAACACTGAATTTTTTTTTCTGCTGCAAGAATAGTCGGATAAAAATAATTGCGATTTCCATATTTCACGATCATCAGTTACTGTTTATCACAATTTTAAACGATTCCTTTGTGACATTGTCACAGAATTGTACCCCGTGCAAATACATCCGGCATTTATATTTCAAAAGTTACAAAACATGTATAATATATTATTAAGCACAAAGTATAAATTTCATAACTAGGGTACTATTCCACTAAAAAGTGCACGTATACAAACTCTATCTAAGACAGGGTCAGCAGACATACTGGTTGTTTTTAAACGTTTCGCGCGCTAGGTGCCACATGCTATTGGTAATTTTTGTTCTGTCCGGCACTTTCTCCTTCCACAATAAACAAAAAACAAATGGCATCTCGTGGTGTCTTGACTTTGCGATGGATTCTGATTGAAGCAGAGGAACAAGGAGGCACTGAAATAAAAACAACAACAACAAACAAGCATAAGGTAAAGAGACAGAATTGTAGTCGGTCTCGCCCCATCTTTCACGCACAAGACGCACCACACTGTCATTCTTTATGAGATCAGTGTACTAAATAATTGCATTTCTGGGACTCATACTTTGAAGATTAACAAAGCTATATATAGAATGGTGCGATCTCAGCCCGAACCCCGTAGTAGAAAACCCGGAGCCATCATCAAAAGCCTTCCAGCTCTTCGAAGAAGACAGATGCTCGTAAAAGAGATAACAACAGAACAGAAAAGCCAAACAACACAACCCCAGGCGCTGTTTAGGAGGTGACAGAGACAACACAGACCAAACAGAAGAAATAAACTTCGTGATGACGAATAAAGTGGCCTTTCGATTCTTTAAAACCTATTGTCTACAGCTGCTGACTTTCCTCACATGTCATGGGAAAGTAAAAAGTTCACAAATGGATTTGGACGTTAGTAAAAACATACCGCCAAGTAACCTTAAAACTGAAGCGACAAACGGTCTTGATATGTGGGCTCAAAAATTATCTGGACATTTTCCATAGAACAGGAAAATCGTTCACGGAAACTATGCTGCAAATCTTTCAAATGTCGTGCGATAAGTGATGTGTCCTCCTCAGACAACTCTTCATCGGTAGAACAAAGAATATTTGTGAGGTTTAGAAATGTCTCATAGTTTCGGTTCGATATGCGATGTGATGCCACAATTCCAACTTTTTCATCATTACCTCGATCTTGTCTTTAACTTGAAAAACTGTAACTTTTTCTCTTTGAAGATTTAAGTTCAGCAAAGTTAAATGGGTGAAGTGTTTCTGTCTTGTTCCCTTACTTTCTTACTTACTTACTTAGTCGTTCCCCTTCTACCG
Source organism: Oreohelix idahoensis (assembly GCA_024509875.1). Taxonomy (NCBI): domain Eukaryota; kingdom Metazoa; phylum Mollusca; class Gastropoda; order Stylommatophora; family Oreohelicidae; genus Oreohelix; species Oreohelix idahoensis. The sequence goes on from JAMPIV010002354.1 coordinate 73,514, forward strand.
TGAGGTGTAGAGATTTGGAAGAGAGAGCGCCAGACCATTCTATCAGCTGGCACATATATGCAGCTTGTAGAATTGCCACATTGGCTGACAATGCAAAGTGTTCAAAACTATCCAAAAAACTGACAATACAAACCTTAATTATATTTAAAACAATAAGTGTGACCAATTACAAAGTGCTTGCTAAATAAACTTGCTTTAAAATCAGCACAGTACACATTAAAGAAAATAAAACTTTCAATGCCTGGAATATCAGATTTTAGCCCAGGAAAGCATCTTATTTTCCACAGTGGGATAGATGTGCTTGTTGGTATTTTTTTGCAACTGAGCTTGCTAGAATGGTATTTTTGCTGATTTTTCTTTTGCTTGGCCACAAAGTTAGTTCGCTTGAGCCTGCCTCTTCCTAGCCTATTCATTCTCTGGAACATGGGATGTCCTTCGAGTCTCTTAAATTTTTCAGCTTGTTGTAGGACTCTGCTATCACATTTGTCCTACATTGACTGTAGCCCTGTAATGTTTTCCATATGGTTGATTTTTGTGGACTTAACAAAGAAAGTGTATAGAAACCAAGTATATTAACCAAATATTCACAGCAAAGCTTTGGACATGCATATACTGATGGTTCAGCAAAAAATGCAGTTGAGAATGGGGGTGCTGGCATCCTCATAAAATTAATTAAAGAATAGAATTCACTCTATGGCAATTGGTACTAGCAAATACTGCAATAACTTCAATGCTGAAGCAGAAGCCCTAAAACAGTCAGCGAAAACTCTTATTGAAAGCAAAGATCAGGCAGAAAAACAGATAGTAATCTTTACAGATGCCCTCTCAGTAATAACAGCGCTGAAGAGTCACCATGCTAAAGGATTGAAAGATCCGATAATCTCCCTTGAAAGACTGAACAAAAGCTTCAACAAGTGCACAGTCCAGTGGATACCAGCCCATTGCAACATACCAGGAAATGAGGAGGCAGACAAACTTGCTAAGGAAGGAGGTGCCTTACAACAAAATGATATAGAGACAACTTACGCAATGGCAAAGACTACTATAAAAGCTACATTCAAATCCAGATTGGTAAGAGAGCACCCGGGCCATTTGAAAAATGAAGAATATCATCAACTATCCAGGAAAGAACAAGTCATCATTTTTCGGCTGCGCACTGGACACAACAGATTGAGATACCATCTATACCACAAATACAAAATTGGTGCAACAGATCTCTGCACCTGCGATACCAGCCCGATGACAGTCGAACACCCGCTGCAGTACTGCCCAACCTATAGTAATGAACGGAGAGTAGTATAGTAGGGAGGTTTCGATACCCTTTTCCGCAGGATGAGCATGACTTTTATTGAGGAAAATACTCCGATCGATAATGGCGACGTGGGTTAGTGGCGATAATTAGGTAGGTGTTATTATTGTCGTTAGCTGGTCGGTGGGTTTTTTAAAGGGAGAGTGCGGGGGTTATTGACTTTGGCTGGCGAGGGTGACGACTCATGTGTGTAGTGGGGTGTAGCTGGCAGCCGGGGTGTGGGTGGTATTGCTTGTTTTTGTTTTGTTTTGTTGTGATGGTATTTTAAGTGTATGACTCAGCCGTGGGTTGTTAAGTTTCTTTATTCATACAACATATATATACATACAATATATATTTATATACATATATACAACATTTATACAATTTATACACCATATATATATATATATATATATATATATAAATATATATATATATATATATATATATATATATATATATATATATATATATATATATATATATATATATATATATATATATATATATATATATATATATATATATATATATATATATATATATATATATATATATATATATATATATATATATATATATATATATATATATATATATATATAGCAAGGCACAAGCAAAGAAACAAAGTTACAACTGATCAGAGCATGTATATTCCCAGTAGCAACATACGGCTGCGAGACTTGGACACTCAATAAAACAGTTGCAAAAAAGATTACATCATTCGAAATGAAATGCTACAGAAGGATGTTGAGAATACCCTGGACAGAAAAAAAAGACCAACAGAGAAATACTGCACTCACTAAACGTACAGGAACATTGGCTCCTAAATACCATCGCAATAAGGAAGCTGAAATTTTTCGGTCATATAAAAAGACATAATAGTCTGGAAAAAACAGTGATGGAAGGCATGGTCCCTGGAAAAAGGGGAAGGGGTCGACCTAGACGATGGTGGACCCAGGACATCACAGAGAGTCTGAACTTGTCTTTGGCTGATGCAGGCCGACTTGCCCAGAATCGTGATGCGTTCAGAGCAGCTGTAATGGGGACAACGTTCTGGAAAGAATACGTCACATGATGAATGAATATATATATATATATATATATATATATATATATATATATATATACATATATATATATATATATATATATATATGTATGTATATATATATATGTATATATATATATATATATATATATATATATATATATATATATATATATATATATATATATACATATACATATATACATATACATATACACATATATATATATATATATATATATATATATATATATATATATATATATATATATATATATATATATATATATATATACATATATACATATACATATATACATATACATATACACATATATATATATATATATATATATATATACGATATTTACACAACATAGATAAATATAACAAAGGCCAACGTTTTTTTAATAGAAGTATATATTTAATATCACATTGTTTTGTTACAGCTTCTGCCCAGAACAAATATATATAAACGTCTCAGGGTAGCAGAAGAAAAAGGACTATATGTCTAGGGGAGAGGTCGTAACATTGTCGTCGTGTACCTGTCTTTTTATGTGAAAATAGGACAGAGAATTTCTGTGTTGGGTGTACGTGTAGATGGCTAAATTGTGTGTCTTGAAACCTACATTTTTTTTCCTGCGTGATAGAAGGGAGGTTTTGACCCCCCTTTTTTGGAGGTGTAAGGCTTTAAATAAAGAAATATGACGTCAAAAACTCGATAAAATCGCGGTGCAAAGGCGTATAGAGGAAAATATAAAAATAGATAAATTCGCATAGTATGATTTTTATAGAGGAAGATGGCTAATGAGCGTGGTGTGATGGTGTTGATTTTGGTTTTGTCTGGTGTTTTGTGTGTAGGTATTGATGAGAATATAAGGTGGTGAGAGGTGAAGAGGTGTAACTATCGGAGTCAACTATTCTTTTGATGTAAAAATATGACAGGGAATTTCCGTTGTTGGGTGAATGTAATTACATATTGATTTGTTACAGGCTCTGGTCCACGGGGTAGTTTTCTTTATTATTTATAGTCTACCATGAGTAATAAGTCTACTCAGGCCAATGTCCATCTAGTGGTATGTAAGTGACCCCGCACACAACCGTATTCTCCAACATAAAAAAATACTGGCAAAAGCCAGGCTGGACAATTTCAAATAGACTGTTTTATTGAACACAACGACGCTCCGTAGAGATATATATCATATGCAGACTAGCTTATGGTGTCAACTAGACAGTCCTTAGTGTCGTTATACAATCTGCAACTGGAACAATGTCGAGGACATTTTCATTCATTTTTAATAAAGTTCAAACACGTTCTTTTACCTCTACTTATGAAACCGGATCGATGGTCGGCGTAAAACTTCGCGAAGAAACCATTGAGCGTATTCTTTATAAAATTCCGTTAGCATAGAGAGTCGAACGGCTTTGGTTAGGGAGGGCTAAATATAGACGGTCGGTACCCACCTCGCAAAGCTGGAAATTGGATCTATCGACGAACCTTTCTAGAAAATCTTAATAAAACTCTAACAGGCGGAGTTTTTTGCGTATTGGTAGACGAAAAATCCTATCTGCAACGGGATTTACCTTTGTAAGACTAATATTTACCTTTGTAAGACTAACATTTACCTTTGTAAGACTAACATTTACCTTTGTAAGACTAACACTTACCTGTGTAAGACTAACATTTACCTTTGTAAGACTAACATTCACCTTTGTAAGACTAACATCATTTACCTTTGTAAGACTAACCCTGCTACTTATTTCTGTTCACTTCATTGCATACAAGCTCAAAACGCAAGAGATCAATAGTATAAATTTATAAAAGAATCATTCTTTCGTTCGTGTGTTTGAGTCCCAGGGATTTAAGGTTTCAGTTTTTTTACACTTGCGGCATCTGGCGATAGGTTTTTGGGTTTTCTTACAATTCCAGAAGACTTCTCCAGCTCAGCGGGCTCAACACTGATGGAGGTCACATAAGACCCACTAATTAGCAGGTGATACAATGCTACGAGTTGGATGGTTCTCTACATTATTAAAAGAATTGAAAGCTGATTTTGGTCTTTACTCTGGCAAGGTCTGGTTGTCTTCTTGGCGCGAGTGAATTGTCACAGTGTTCTACTCTGGCTGAAGTGTCAGGTTATATTGCATGTCTTTCCCCGCATTTGTTTGTTGTGCATTCGTTTCGAATGTCTGCCAATTGTTTCAAACATGTGGGCGACCACGGAAATTTAGTACATTAAATAAATGTAACTAAGTATTTGTTCCAATTATCAAACAGTTATCTATTTTTTTGTGCTGCAATTTTCAAACTTTAGTGAAAACTTTTCTTCCAATCAGCAAAGACGGTCCCAAAATTTTCTCCCAGTCCTGCCCAAAGGTTCCAATCTGTAGGTAAATATCTATTAACCTGTTTTTAATTTTGTTATTTTTGCAGGTACCAAATATTTCTTTGAATATTTCTTGCATGTGTCAAATGTTTCTTACAGTTTCAAATATTTCTAACAGTTGTCAAATATTTCTTCAAATGTTTTTTTCAAGTTGTCAAATATTTCTTCAAATGTTTTTTTTCTAGTTGTAAAAAATTTCTTCAAATGTCTTTTTCCAGTTGTCAAATATTTCTTCAAATGTTTTTCCAGTTGTCAAATATTTCTTCAAATGTCTTTTCCAGTTGTCAAATATTTCTTCAAATGTTTTTTCCAGTTGTCAAATATTTCTTCAAATGTTTTTGTCCAGTTGTCAAATATTTCTTCAATCGTTTTTTCAAATAGTTCTTGCAGTTGTAACATATTTCATCAAATGACTAATCCGGTTGCCAATATTTCTTGCAGCTGTCAAATACTTCCTTAAATATTTCCTTAAATACTTCTTGCAGTTTTCCAAACTCGCCATTAAATATTTTTTTCTGTTGTCAAGTACTTCAAATAATTCTTGCAGCTGTTAAAAATGTCTCCCAGTTGTCAAACATTTCTCGTAATTGCCAAATATTTCTTCAAATATTTCTTGTAGCTACCAAACATTTCTTCAACTATTTCTTCTAACTGCCAAATATTTCTTTAAATATTCCTTATAGCTGCCACATATTTTTGTCGAATATTTCTTCCATTTTCACATATTTCTCACTGCCATTTAGAAGTAAGCTGGTGATGCAGGCGTTATATATCGCAGCTTTGGTCGTCGCTGTGAGTTTGGAGTTTCCCCAAACACGTGATGTGAGGCGGGCAAAGGTAGCTGCAGCTTTGTCAAAGCGATTGTCAATTTTTGTGTCCAGAGAGAAATTGTCATTGATGATAGACACAAGTTATGTGTGTGGTGCATCACTGCCAATTCATAGTTATCGATAGTGATAACTGGTGCAGCACATATCTCTTGACTCAGCACATTTGTTTTCTTTAGACTTATTGTGAGGTCAAAGGCCTTGCATGCTTTGGTGAAGAGATTCACCGAGCTCTTTCTAGCATCAGATACGAACTGGGATCGCCGATCAGATAGTATGTTTTCGGGAAAACCCAATCTGCTGAATACTATGAATACTAAAAATAGCATATCCGCGGAACTTGACAAAGGCCAGGAGTGGATGCAGGGATTCTCAAAACGTGGAGTAATACAAACTTGTGATGGCTTCTCCGTTTACTGTGACAGTCTCCACCGACCAGCTAACGACAATAATTACACCTACCTACTTATCGCCACTAACCCACGTCGCCATTATCGAGCGGAGTATTTTCCTATGTAAAAGTCATGCTCATCCTGCGGAATCGATCGGAGTATTTTCTTATATAAAAGTCACGCTCATTCTGTGGAAAAGGGTATCGAAACCTCCCTACTATACTACTACGGAGTAGCATATGGCAATAACCACTTCTGTCAACGAAAACCTGTTTGGAGATGTCGGGAACCTTGAGTTGACTATGGCCTTTATTAGAGTCATAAATGTGGAAGTCTGAAGGCGAACAAGGAAGAAGATGATGAAATAGGTGAAGATATCTGACAGATATGCTAATGTTACTATTATTGAGGTGAAATTTCTGCTCTGTGAGTAATAATATTATCTCGTTTCTCAATTCCCCAAAACGACACGAAACTTTACCTCGTGATAGCCAACGAACTTCACAGTGTGGCAAACGTTGATGGCGTTCACTGTCCATATCTTTGCACAGCTGCTCAAAAAGTCTTGAATTCAGTGATTTGCTTTTTTATAAAATTGACAATTTTGACTGGTTCATTTAAGGCCTGTTTTAGTTTTTCTGGTATCTTCGTAGCAAGTAGAGCTTTCCTATACATGCTGCAATGATACCAGTCACCGACGGTATGATTTCCTTAATCCGTGCTACAAGTTAAGTAAACTTTCCAGACATTGCTCGTGCCCCGTTAGTGCTAATCCCAACGCATTTCAACCAATCCATGGCATGAGATGTTATAAACTCGTTTAAGCTGTTAAATACTTCTTCAGCTGTAGTGTGTACCAACGAGGACATGAACAGTAAGTCTTCGAAAATATTTATCTCATGCTTATATCTAACGTAGCACAATAAGGTCGATTTGTTTGTTATGTCTGTGCTTTCGTCCAGTTGCATAGCAAATTAGTGGGACATTCGAATTCTTTCTAATAACTGTTCTTTGATATTGGCTGACAAACCGTCGATTCGCTTCATAACTGTGTCTTCTGACAAAGGTATCTGTTAAAATACGATTTCACGACTGATATCAATAAGTCATACTGGCCATCAGCTGATAAATTATACTACTGGAACTGATAAAGTATATTTGAGTACACAACGCCACACAGGCTAATAATAAATATGTGACTGCCCGTAGGCAGAGAGGCCGGCCATCACTGGTAAAGACGAAACACTGTTCTGTATTACACAGGCCACTTCCACACAGGGCTATTTATAAATATGTGTACTGTTACTCTGTTACCGTGTTTGGAATGTTGAAGTGGGTGTGTTGGTACAATCATACACCACAGTAACATACGTCAGAGTCAAGGAGCGTTGAAGCGTTTGGTGACATTTAATAATGGTTTATTAAGTCACAGCACAATCACGTTGACATCAAGTACAATTTACAGCAAGATACACGAAACGCGAGATATCTCTCAGCATACTCATAATCATGGCCTATAAATCTCTACACTTCTCAGTATGCTCACAGACTGCATCCACGGCAGTTATAATAATCATCATGGCCTATAAATCTCTAAACTTCTCAGTATACTCACAGACTGCATCCACGGAGTTATAATAATCATCATGGCTTATAAATCTCTACACTTCTCAGTATACTCACAGACTGCATCCACAGCAGTTATAATAATCATCATGGCCTATAAATCTCTACACTTCTCAGTATACTCACAGACTGCATCCACGGCAGTTATAATAATCATCATGACCTATAAATCTCTACCAAACATATTCTTCATCCACACACAGCGAAAAACACTAGTCGACATCTTATCTTCAGCACTGCGCAGGCACACACACTTCGACAAACCACAGGGCTGACTACCTCGGTCAAACACCCAGAACAGACTGCACGTGATCACACACCTCCCACTCAAACAGTCTAGAGACTCCGCTGTTCAACACAGCTCAGTCAAGAAAAACATGTGTGAACTAGTCGCGAGAGCTAATCACACACAGCTCAAAACAATTCAGAATAAATTCATCTCAACACTTGAGATGACTAACGCTCACGACGCTTTCTGAACTCTCTGTCTTCTATCATATACTTGTTTAGACAATTCACAGCTAATCAAGCATCCAAGCGACGCAACCCAAAATCCACTTGTACAACAAGCGTTTAAAAGATTTACTTCCTCTACATAAGATCTGTTCTTAACAGTATCCTTGGCAGTTTTCTCGTTGATCAATGCAGAAACCATGATTTTTGCAGCAGGTAATATAAGTACTTCAGCTATTGTGTGCGGTTTTCCGTTTTTTGCCATTAGTTGGGAAACTTCAAATGCGGCCCTCACTGCATTTTCATTGTTACAACCAGTTGCAGTCTTTTTTTTACCATTTTCTTACTTTCCCGAAGCTCCTGCTCCTAATTTTTGAAAAAAATCGATGCTCTTTGTGGCATGTTCTTTATTGTCAACTTCGAGATTGTCACGGGGACTGATAATTTATTTTACCAACACGTCCCATTTTTCTTACTACTTTAATGTTCTGGTTTCCTCGACTTTTTGCATATTTGTTGGGGTTTCTTTTCTTTCGGATTCTACCTACGTGGCCCATTATTCCTCTTACAGACCCCAACCCGCGGGTTTGTTTTCGTTCTGGCCTTCATTATAAATTCAACACTGGTTATTAGCGGTCAGCTTATGATAATATTACCTAAGCTGCACCTGGTGTTTGTCTGACCAGGGAAACGCTGGTAGCGCGTAACAGCGTTGATCTCCAGCGAGAATTAGTTTCTTTGATGAAGCGAGCCGCTAGCGGGAGAGAAGGTGAGACAACCTTTTTTGATCTGGGTACCCACTTTTATCTCCGATTCAAGGGGAGACAGAACTCACGTTTGTTCTGAGAGATTTTGTTGTGGCCCCTGATCGCTCACAGAATAATATTATGTATTATATATCAAACTTGCTCGCGGCTGTTGTCTTTTGATGTAGACTCTACAATAACATTTGTCTTACTCGTAATTACGTTATACGCCGAACATCTGTGGGAACAGGCGATGCCAGGTGTCCTGGGGTAGCGTCTCTTGTAGACTTTAAATCTAGAGGGTTTTAATCAGTCAAGGACACTCGTAAAATTGTCCTGTCCGTGATGACCAAATGAGACTACGGCAGACGTTAACACAGAACTAGATTTTGTTGCCTGTTTCTCGTCATATCGGGTTAAGTAGACATCTTTTATTATATATATATATATATATATATATATATATATATATATATATATATATATATATATATATATATATATATATATATATTAAGTAGACATCTTTTATTATATATATATATATATATATATATATATATATATATATATATATATATATATATATATATATATATATATTCATGTTAGCTATTATATATACCTGATAGGTGTGTGACTTGAATTCATTTAGAGGATTTCTCCCGGTAATTAGTTCAGTGATAATGTAGCGCCGTCCACCGCCTTAGTTAAGCAGTACGTGTCTCCCTGTGTTATTGTTTACAATGGGTCAAGGGTAAACTTACGATAACAGATGCTTACTAGGCGAAGAATCATAGTAATTCGTTCAGTGCTTACCATTGGGTTAAGAGTAGGCTAAAATAACTGTCATTACTGTAAGGAAATGTCAGCGGTGTAGGTTATTCACTTAAAATTGGATAGTGATCTGCGGACACTATAACACTGAATTAAAAGAGATAGCCATTTATACTTTCTGATAGAAACTTCTAATGGTTGTGTGGAAATTGTGTATGCCTACTTGTGTGGTTAGACACCTGTTTATAACTTTCACAGAGAGCAGTCACCAGCCATAGATAACATTATACTTTAGGTTTCGGTCACAACGTATTATCATAGCTATAACATTGCATGGTTCCAAAGGTTGTTATTGCCAGGAGTTGTAGTGAGGATAAGCTCTCACTGCAGATAAAATACTTCTATGGCACGCGCCTCAAACAGCCTCTGACAACCAAGTCCAGCTCCCGGCCTTCACGTGTGGCTCAATTTGAGCCCGGCGGAACTGTTTCCACTGACGGGAGAAGGGGCAAAGGCGAGCGACTGGCGCCTTAAAACCAGCAGCTTCGGGCAGATAGGGCTCGTGATCCTTGGTTGGTAGCTTATCTAAGAGAAGGAACTCTGAATTCAAACCACCGCTGCCTTGCGGGAACATCCATTTATGGAATTGGCTTCGGGAGTAAACCCTGAGGATAAATCCGGAGTCGGAGTCCCTAAGGCAGTCTAATGTCGATTCGACATTATTCTGGCAACTCCTGCGACATGGCTGGTACCAAACTGTATCGGCTACTGCCGTTCCTTTGGATCTACCGGCTGTGTGGAGAGGAGGAACATGCTGCATGGGCAACAGCTTGATCTCCATATAACTGTGCAGAAGCTCGCGCCCTGGAGAGGACACTCCAGCTTCACCCTATAGGTGTCGGCAAAACACGGGAAGTAGCAGTTACCGGTTATAAGCATTTGCCCAATTGGCGTAGGGCATGGCGCCAGGGGCTACTTCCGACAGTGGGAGAGGTTCTAGGATCTCACTGGACAGCTACCGCCCGCTTCAAGCTGGGCAGCCCCCAGTCAATAAGGTGTTGTCCCGCCACTGTCTGCTTTCCCCATTGGGTGCATGGGGATTAGGGTCAAACCCGAACTGTGGACAGAAAATTTTGCACCAAGCAATTATCGAAAAAGTAGAAATAAGCAAACTCTCAGATTGGGATGCTGGAACGTCCGGACTATGTTGACTGGACTATCCGAAAACCTACAGGATGTAAACGATGTAAGGAAGACAGCCATAATTAATGATGAGCTTAAACGACTTCAGGTGGATATAGCTGCACTTCAGGAAACGCGCCTGGCGGGCTCTGGAACGGTGAGCGAGAAGGACTACACATTTTATTGGCAAGGGAAAGATCTTAATAAAACTAGAGAACACGGAGTAGGTTTTGCGGTCAAAAAATCGCTAACTAAAATGGTTGAACCAGGCGAGAATGGATCAGAACGCCTGTTAACGCTCCGCCTGCAAACTAGCACAGGTCCCATCACCCTTGTCAGTGTGTATGCTCCTACTCTGTACTCTGCTTCAGAAGCTAAAGATGAGTTCTACGAGAATCTAACAGCAATTATCAAAAGCATACCTAGGCAAGAACAGCTTGTTCTCCTTGGTGACTTTAACGCTAGAGTGGATGCCGATAATGTTTCATGGCCTTCGTGTCTGGGCAGGTTTGGTATTGGCAAGATGAATGAAAATGGACAACGGCTCTTAGAGTTGTGCGTCCACCATGACCTCTGCGTGACCAACACCTACTTTCAGACAAAACCCCAGCATAAGGTGTCATGGAGACACCCACGATCCAAGCCCTGGCACCAACTTGACCTGATTCTCGTCAGAAGGCCACTCCTCAGGTCTGTGCTCTCCACGCGCTCGTACCATAGTGCAGACTGTGATACAGATCACTCCTTGGTTTGCTGCAAAATCAGAGCACAACCAAGAAAACTCTATCGTGTCAGACATGAAGGGAAACCACGCATTGATACCAGCAAGATGTCAGACCCTTTCATGATCGCTCAATTCACTGCGACCTTCGAGAAAGTGCTCAGTAGCCCTCAGAATGGTGATACTATTACAGAGAACTGAGAGCATCTACGGAACACCATTCAAAGTACTGCACTTGCCACCTTTGGTAAAAAAACAGCAAAGTCAAATGACTGGTTTGATGCTTCATCAGATGTGATGGCACCTGTCATTGAAGCTAAGCGCAGTGCTATGAATGAATACAAACGTTCACCGAGTGCCAGAACCCTACAGATCCTGAGGGCTACGAGAAGCAAAGTTCAACAAACTGCTCGACGCTGTGCAAATGACTACTGGCTCCAGCTCAGTGAGAGCATCCAGATCGCAGCGCAAACAGGCAACATTAGACAAATGTATGACGGTATAAAGAAAGCACTTGGCCCCCATAAAAGTAAGACGGCACCGCTAAAAACCATCAGCGGAGAGAAGCTAACCGATAAGGGTAAGCAGATGGAGAGGTGGGTCGAGCACTACTCTGAGCTCTACGCTAGAGACAATACCGTTACGCCTGCAGCCCTTGATGGTGTCAACAGTCTGCCAACTATGGAGGAGCTGGATGCCGAACCAACATTAGAGGAACTCAGCAAGGCCATTGATAGCTTGGCCTCTGACAAAGCACCAGGCAGTGATGGGATTCCTCCTGATTTAATCAAATGCTGTAAGAGCACGCTATTACATCCCCTGCATAGGATGCTGTGCCAGTGCTGGGAAGAGACAACTATTCCTCAAGACATGCGAGATGCCAAGATTGTAACACTGTATAAAAATAAAGGAGACAGAAGTGATTGCAATAACTACAGAGGCATCTCTCTTCTTAGTATTGTTGGTAAGGTTTTTGCCAAAGTCATCTTAATGCGACTACACAAGTTAGCTGAGCGCATATATCCAGAGTCACAGTGTGGATTCCGAGCTGGCAGATCAACAACAGACATGATCTTCTCTCTCCGCCAGCTTCAGGAAAAATCAAGAGAGCAGAAAAGACCATTATATATCGCCTTTACAGACCTCACAAAAGCATTCGACCTGGTTAGTAGGGATGGACTCTTTAAAATCCTCCTGAAAATAGGCTGCCCTTCTAAAATGCTGGAAATGATGAAGTCATTCCATGACGGCATGAAGGGAACAGTCCAATATGCTGGAAGCACGTCACAGCCCTTTGATATACGAAGTGGCGTTAAACAAGGCTGTGTTCTGGCTCCGACCCTGTTCGGAATCTTCTTTGCCTTACTCTTAAAACATGCATTCAGAGATGCAACTGAAGGAATATGCCTTCACACTAGGTCAGATGGCCGTCTGTTTAATCTTTCAAGGCTGAAGGCAAAAACAAAAATCAGAAGGGTCACTATAAGAGACTTGTTGTTCGCTGATGATGCTGCAGTCGTCACTCATAGCCAACAGGAGCTTCAGAGCTTGATGAATCGCTTCACTAAAGCATGCAAGGACTTTGGCCTCACAATAAGTCTAAAGAAAACAAATGTGCTGAGTCAGGATGTGGGTGCTGCACCAGTTATCACTATCGATAACTATGAATTGGCAGTGGTGCACCACTTCACATACCTAGGGTCTACCATCAATGATAAACTCTCACTGGATACAGAAATCGACAGCCGCATTGGCAAAGCTGCAGCTACCTTTGCCCGCCTCACATCGCGTGTTTGGGGAAACTCTAAACTCACAATAAAGACCAAAGCTGCGGTATATAATGCCTCCGTCACCAGCACACTCCTATATGGCAGCGAGACCTGGACGACCTATGCTAAGCAAGAAAGAAGGCTCAATACCTTCCATTTGCGGTGTCTACGCCGCATCCTCGGCATCTCGTGGAAAGATAAAGTGACAAATGTCGAGGTGTTGTCACGTGCTGGCCTTCAAAGTATGTATACGCTTCTTAGACAGCGCAGACTTCGCTGGCTTGGCCATGTTCGCCGCATGGATGATGGTCGCATCCCAAAAGATATCTTCTACGGACAGTTAGCAGATGGCAAGAGAACAGTTGGGCGACCACAGCTGAGGTTCAAAGATGTGTGCAAGAGAGATATGAGGGCACTGGACATGGATCCAGCAACATGGGAGGATGAAGCTGCCGATCGCACTAAGTGGCGATGCTATTTACGGCGCCACCTCAGATTGGGCGAAGAAAGGCTCCCACAAGAAGCAGAGGTGAGGAGAAAACGTCGAAAGGAGCACCAGGAAAATAAGCAGCTGAGGGCTGTCACCTCAGGGGCGCATTCCCATAGTCAGTTATGACTGAAGGGGCTATTATTATTATTATAACATTGCATTCTCCGTGTATTCATTTTGGGAGGGTATTACATTTCCCCCTTCTTTTGTGTGTCGACCCCAAGGGGAGCATACCATTTATTATCAATGTCAAATGCTGTATTTTTATGTTAATTCACTTAATGTTGTAAGATGACTAGCATATCCAGTCAGCTGGAGCTACAGGGCTAGATATCCCTTATGTTGAGTTGGAAGAGGACGGAGTAGATTTTGCTGTCAGAACATTCTGACAGGTGCATGTGTGTACAAAATATATTAGCCTATGCATGCTGGTAATTGATAGAGTGGAAGGAACAGGATGGCGACTCATATGGATAAAGACAGCCGAGACTATCATAGCAATGACAACCATAATTATAGATCCCATAGTGGAGCATAACTGTTTTATTATAACGTTATTGTAATTGTATTGTTTGCTTGATGTAAAAGTCGTTTCTTTTGGATCTCAGTTTCAGGACACCCGCAATGCTATCGCAGGATCCCAGTCAGGCGAAGAACGTCACATTCTCTTCGATCTAGCGGTTTCTGAAAGCAACTAGCACCACGAGTTGTCACCCCTACCTGAAATACAACCCTTTATCAACGCCCATCCCTCTAACGGGAAATAATCTCACGCAGTGTTTAAAGAGCCAGAGTAAATCTGAAATTGAATTCGGCAGTAGTGGTTTCCTACTCGCCTCTTGATCACCAGTCAGAGCATTGGGTCTTCCATTATATCTATCAGCCCAGCGTCTTCAGCAGAATTTATATCACCAGACTTTGTGCTTAAACGGAGCCCTCAGTCACAAATAAGAGTTCACGCCAGCCCAACCGGATTTAACACCAAGTACGCAGGCCTAATTTTCCCGCGCCGGGATAATAGTGCAATGGACCATTTGTCCTAAAGTGACCTCGTCTTGGGTGTGTTTCTGGTTATTTAAAACCCCGCGCGTATTAGCGGCCAGTCGGATATAGATAGAGTATTTACAACCTATCTCGTTACTAGGGTGTAACCACCAGTGCACGGAGAGTGTCTACATTATATTTAATAGTGAAAATTTATCACCTATAGGAGGATATATATACCTAAAGCCACTAACTGGAGTATTGATCGTGGTTCCCCCCTCCCCCCCCCCCCCCCCCCCCCCCCCAAAAGCGGAAGGATTGAGGACTTTCTTAAATTTATTTCTCAGGTGTTCTACAGCGGGTTTGTGTGTTGGTGAATTGTTTGTCCATCGGTGTTTGATTAGATACTCGTTGACTGTTGTGAATATTGATGCCTTTTACTATGTTGTTGTGCTGATATGCATTATTTTCATATATTTCTTCCTTTAATAAATTCTACTCATTTATTAACGCGCTGTTCACGATCCTTCATCCATACTTAATATTACAAGCTCTTACTATAATCTCTTGTTTTGCCAAGAGACAAGAGAGAGAGAGCGGGTGGTGCTTAGACTATTTAAGTGTGCTGAGGGTTGGAGAGAGAGATAACTTTTAATGAATCCTCTTCCAGGTTGGTCTCAATTTCACCCTATTTACACAATATCTCTGTGTAATCTATAATTTTGTCAGTTCACTCTCATTGTCGATTTCACTTCAATTGTCTAACTCGACAAATACTCTTACACTTTAACTCAACCACGACAGAGATGTCTTCGCAATTTTGACGGTTTCATGGCCTCGCTGGACCATATATCGTAACATATCACACACTGTGGTAGTTGTTTGTCTTCTGGGCCTGTAAACGTGAAGCAAATCAACAGACATTCCTTGCTATAACGGTGGCACTTTTTAAGATGACTGGAAGAAGCTTCATTTTGCTTTGAACAGGATGCACCCTCATCAACATCATCAGTACTTTTACGTTTTAAATTCAGCCAGCGATCTATCCTGAGGCTCAGCCAAAATGTATTGTTACGAAATTCACCGCGATAACATCGAATGGTCACTTTACCCGACAATAACCAAACGCTTGTATTTGCAGAAATCGAAGAAGAAACACAATCATTTTGACTGAATCCGACTCTCTCTTCCCGCGTGCACGGTCTTTCTGTTATACATGAATTTCTTCGAGAACATTCTCGTCACACCTAGATAATTCTGGGAAGCAATAGACGTTTCGAGAATGTGGTGGCACAACGTGGACAACACTAGAGTTCGGTGCAGCTACGAAGGCGGCTTCTGGCTGTACGCGCGGTAGCAAGAAATGTCTAGTGCTTTCTCTCAGCCACTCATCGTTATTCACTTGCATGTTCTCACCGCGTGCAGATGTATCAAGTGCTGAGAACATTGTTTGCTATTAAACACTTATTTTTATAACCGATGTTTACTTTTGATTGTTTTTAACGGAGGCGATAGATTAGAAATGCCAAGTTGTACACAAACAATCGAGAGAAATTAAGATTTCGTTCTTCGTTTCCTTTTCTTTCTTTCTTCCTTTCTTTCATTCATTCATTCTTTCTTTTTATTTTAACTGTAAAAGCTCATAACATTTCTTCAAGCCTTCGCGGACCCCCTGTGAGGATATCGGGGCCCCGCTGGGGTCTGCGGACCACAGGTTAAGACCGCTGTGTTAGAGAATAGCCATTTTGCCACAAACATTACCAGCTAGGCTGGACAGACAGCTCTTTGTTATTCTTGAGTAAGATTAGTGCTTTCTAACAAAAGCAAGCCAACGAAGTAGAAACATCTGAAGTCACCACAATATACAGTGACACTCGAAATAGGTGGATCAAGGAAAATCACTTAAGTCAATCTACTTGACATATCAGTTAGTATGTAATTTCGATCAGCACAATCTCGAATTTTTCAGCCCACTGTAGTAGTAATTTTTGGTTGGAGATATTTAATCCTATATTTCACAATTCATTTCCAGGTTTAATCCGTATTTAGTTGCTAATTTGTAAATGTCTATATATATATATATTTTTTTTTTAATAATATTTATTGTTGTGCAAATAGCCTTTGATAAAACATGTTATATTGGTGTGTTCGTTATCCACACAACTAGTTATCACATCACTAGCGGAAGAAAGATAAAGAATGAGAGACTTAACGTTATATTTCTTACTACTTTGCTCCTCACGGTGTGCGAAAGGGAAAGGGGGGTTGGAAGCTTGTGGGCTATAGGAGAGGGGAGATAGCTTAGTAGAGATAATAATGTCACGGAGAACTTGAATCACTGTGTTCACCTTATGTGAACTTATCTCGACTTCCAATTCGCTTCCCTCTATCTCTACAGTCTATCTTTACCTGGTTGCAAAATACGTCTGAGCCACTATTATTTTGTGAGCATCCAGGACTAACTCTCCCCAGTTAATTTCTGTCACTTTGTGACACCCTTTCGTGGCTGAAATCGTGGAAAGCAGGATGAGCTTTCTCAGAAATATTCATAAAGACAGAGATGAGTCTAGGGTCACATAGCAACTTCTCAATGGGGCTGCACCGAAAGCCACACCAAGCTCCCCCATAACGGATTTCCACAAAATCCCGTCAGAGGAGAAAAACCAGCAACCTTAAAGGCAAAAGACAACGGAGGCAGGATACGGTAATCGAGATGACCGACTACGGAAACCCCCAGGGCAAATACAACACTACACTGTTCAGACGAAGAGGAAACCAGTAAAGTCTACAAAAACTGGCACAAACAAAGGCCTCATATTATATCTAGCATAGAAAACAAAATTCAGGTGCAAATAGAGACTTGAGGCGAGTAAAACGCAAAAAAGGCGAGCCTGAGAAATAAGCCAGACACGATTTCGGTGTGGAGGTAAGGAGATATCATTCAGACAGACCAAACAGAACCGGTCCTCGGGAGGAGAAACCATAACAAACTTTCATAATCACTCAGATGTAAGGAGACGAGGCCTCCATCAGCGGACTCCATGACGACAAAGTCATTGGTATCCTGGAGGGAATCTCTGGTAGAAGAGGTATAATTAAAATTTAAAAAACACTCAAAGAGAGATATGCTTGCCCTTGGAAAAGATAAACACTAATTGATACATTAAAGTCTCGTCTAATAGAATGTCAGCTACCCCAACAGATCAAAGTTCAAGATGAAGTCTATTTTTAATAAATACACGAAGCTGGTCATTAGAGGGTTGACACCTGCTGGACAGATCAAGAAGTGCTCAACCGCATTCAGGCCGAAAACCATGAAATCAAAACTACATACGTTGACAGGCTAAAGACATGGAACAAGAGGGGCACCAACCTTATGTCAGTGGCTATTCAAGGGTCAGCAATACCGGGCACGATTAATATACATTGTGAACCCCGAAGACATTGACTCATAGATCCCTCTAGTTATACAATATTTCAAGTAACAGGGATTCTCGCACACCAAAAGCACGTGCAGAAAAGAGGCAGTCATGCACATACTGTGCAGGAAATGACGCATACAGTGGTTGTCCCGGGACGAAGAAAGACAGCAAATACCAAACACCGAGCAATAACAGAACATATGTGAATTGTCTTGAGAACCACGGAGCAACATAGCGAGGATCTCCTGTGTAACAGGAAACTAGACAGATACGAAAAGTGTCCGTCGGAAATGGCATACCATTCAGCGATGCCAAAATTACAGTAACAGTAAGTGCATTATCGGCAACAAAACAAATATAACAACATCATGCAACGACCTGCAGAGGTGAGAATAATCAGATTAAAAACTGCGGGTGGAAAAGAAAGTAGTCAGTCCACCAACACCAAAGCACCAAAATTTAGGTGCGGGCAAATCCCGGGGGACAAAGAGAGTGCGAATTAAATGCTACACGATAAGAAGAAAATATAACCAATTCCAGAAGACATCGCAAAGTTGGTGGAAATGAACGCGGAAGATAAAGAAATCTACATGCGCATTGAAATAGAGAGACAAATAATAACTGAAACAGCAAATCCAACAACTTAGATAAAAAAAAAAGCAAGGAGCAAACAATAGAAAAAAACAAAAGAAATCCTAGAGGACCTTCTGTTAACTATGATCAACACATACCTACATCAGCCGGAGCTAAAGAAGACGGCACAACCACAAGACACTAAAGCTAAAAACAAACTGAATAAAATAAAAACACACGTAGATCCATATTTCAGCTAGCAGTATTTCTAAGAACTTGCCCTTTTCAGGGCTGCAAGCAGCAAGCCAGAACACGGGGAAAAAGAACAACAATAACACACTTGCGAGGAAGGACACAGTTACTGACTGAAGAAACCGCAATAGTAGGAACAAGCTAACTACTAACCCAGACAGCAGCTAGACGTCCTTCTCAGAGCAATCACTTTTCATGGGTAACATCGGTCAAGCATCACTATTATAAATAACACAAAATACTTGAATTTTAACCGAAGGGTCAACCCTGATCATGGTGAACAGGGTATTAAAGCTCTATAATAGATGAAAAAAGCCTTTTGGTCCATAAATCAAGAAAACTGTTTGAGCAGAACTGTAACAGAAAGTTTAGTGTCAGTACAAGATTAGGAGGATCACTATTTCCCTGGACCCAGTTATTGTACTATTGTTTATATTATTATTGCTGTTGTTTTATTATTGGTAGTAGTTTTGCTGGTAGTAGTTGTATTGGTAGTAGTTTTGCTGGTAGTATTTGTATTGGTAGTAGATTTAGTAATACACTAGCTAAACATAATTAATTGTAAATCTCTCTTCTCACAGCCTGTACATGGGAGGATCTCTTGTGATTGTCCTCAACGGTTATGACCTGATCAAGGAAGCTCTGTTCAAGAAAGCTGACGTCTTTTCTCACAGGCCGCCATATTTTATCGACGAGGTTATTAAATCTGTTTTTGTTTTCTGCAGCAACAACATCTGCTGCTGTTACTAGCATCAACTTGAAGTATTCCTTCTCATGGCAGTTGCGCCAGCACATATCTCTATGCTTTACATAGGCAATCAGGATAATCCATGTTTCTTCTATGTTAACCCTGTATGGCAGTGATTTCCATCTTGGGTTACGCGAGGTGTCGTAAGTGGTTCCACGAGATTTCTTGAATAAATAAATACAAGTTTGAAATAATAACGGTAATTAATGTCCCGTGATTCTCACTATTGGTTAAATCTCGCAAGCACTCAAATTTTGATTTGTTCACTTATGTTAAAGGCTTGTGGCAACAAAAGCAACCATACTTATCAAAACGTTTAGGACATTGTGCCATTTTCTGTAATTCAGGTTAAGACAATCCATTTTTGCCTACTGACTCCTTACTAGAATAATAGACTTTTCTGGTCATTTCTGTGTTTATCATATATATATATATATATATATATATATATATATATATATATATATATATATATATATATATATATATATATATATATATATATATATATATATATATATATATATATATATATATATATATATATATATATATATCTGTCGCGAAATGACGTCTGTCTCACATCACGAATTCTAAATAATTCTGACCTTACCGTGCGCCATACATTGTAGAAAGATAAAATACACTGACCAATGAAAACGCTTTCTTGGTCCTGTATTTACTATCGCTGGGAAAAATAAAGATGGCAAGGCCCTATCTGTGTAACCTGATTAACTTCGGAATTTTACTACAGCATTTTAGAAGAAGTACCACTTGCAAGAGGGTACCGACACAACATTAGGAATGTTACTCTACCCGTACGTAATAATACTTTTACTAATACTAACATAGGACGGGAGAAATCTTAGGTTGAATGCATTCGAAGCTTCAGGTTGTCCTAAATTTAGCAGTTTAAACTATGCATACTATAAAATGCAATTTGGAAACTAAAAGATTATTACAACCCTTTCCGGTCGTGTGTCTGACTGGGTAAGACAATCGATTTTTCCCGTTCTGGTCGAATGTCTTACCCAGTTAGACACAAGACGAAACAACTGGTTTTACGGTCGTTTGTCTTTCCCAGTTAGCCGAGGCATTGTACCATTATTTTATGGCACAAATTTGTGTGGTGAAACAGGGAAACGAACTATTTGTGGTAAATTGAATAGTAGAACATCGGGGGGAAACAATGGCATCAATAAGCAAATGTGCCTGGCAAATGACTGCCTCCGAAATAGTGACTTTTCTAAAGGAGACTGATAATAGTGGTAGTGAAAGTGATGAGATAAATATAGATGACAGTTATTTTATATTAGGCGATTCTGTAACACATGATTCCAGTACCAGTGATGAAGCTGGCAGTAGCGATGACAGTGACCGTAATGAAGATGGTGAAAGTAAGGAAGTACCAGCACAATGGGTGAAGTTATCTCAATCACACTCTTGTTGTATAAATCATTTACAATTTTCAGTACACAATGCAGCTGTACACAGCTTCTTGATTGTGATATTCCTGACAATATTTGTGGTATCTTTCAGTTGTTTTTCACATCATCATTGCTAGAGGAGATAGTCAATGAGACCAACCGGTATGCAGCTGACTAATTGAAAAATAAAACACTGTCTCCACGCTCCATATGGCATACATGGAAAGATGTAACGATTTCTGAAATAAAGGCTTTTTGGAGTCATTTTGGGAATGGGAATGCAAGAGGGTGGCGTGGTAAAAGAATATTTTTCTGTAGAAAGGATTGATTATATTCCTTTTTATCGGGATGTCTTTTCACGTGAAAGATTTCATCAGATTCACTGGATGCTGCATGTACAGCCACCAAACCAGAGTGATGGAGCTAGACAGACAAGAGGCTGTAAAATCAGAAATATTGTACTTCATATGAAGGAGAAATGTCTTGAACTTTTTATTCCTCATCAAAATATTGTTGTAGATGAAAGTACAATAAGTTTCAAAGGTAGGACTCAGTTCAAAATGTATAATCCACAAAAACCAAACAAATGGGGACTTAGAGTGTTTGCACTGGCTGATTGCCATACTGGATATTTGTGTGCTTTTGAGCCATATTATTGTTCTATAACAACAAACCTGCTTGCACGACCAGATCTTCCATTTACTGCTAGAATCGTTCTGCATCTTTGTAATGAGCTGTTACAGAAGGCTAACGGCCATGGCTACCACTTGTTTACTGACAGATACTACACAGGACATCCTCTAGCCATGGAACTGTTAGAAAAAGGCATCCACACAACAGGAACTGTAATGCGAAATCGCCGAGGTTTGCCACTAGAAATGAAGAATTTCAAAATTGCGAAAGGTGAAGTGATTTCCTGGATGATGCCAAATAAAGAGATGGTTTTAGCAAGGAGGGACAAGAGAATTGTCTGCATGCTAAGTACTTACTATGATTCAACTACACAAATGCTGCAGAGGTGGGCTTTCTTGCAACCCCAGGGAGCATCCTAGACTCAGAAGCATAATGCACCAGTTCCACTTTGGAGTGTGTGCCATGTTCCGAGGTTTGATGGCTCTCTACCATGCAAAGGGGGTATATCTCCGAGACAAGTATGTGGTATCTGGCAGAGCAGCCAGTCACCGTAGCAGACGTATCGAGGCGTAGGCATAGCCACAGCCGAGCCACCACCACTGACGAAGTACGACATCAAACGGACACATAGCTCTGCCCCACCTGAACTGGGAAGACCCGGAAGCTGGGACCACGCAAGTCTCGATAGGACACTGCATGTTTATTTGCTTGTTTGTTAATGGCGCAGCTACAACCGAGCCTCTACCACCACTGAAGGACGTCATCTAACAAAGACTTTTTTTCTTATTTCAGGTCCCTTACACTATTTCAAATAAATAAAAAATGATACAACACTTATTACTTATGTAAGTTCTTTCTGGTGTGTTGAATATTAGCAGGTGTCGTTTTGGGGTATTTTTTGCCAAAAAATATTCCAACCTGGTAATAGTGGCATGAATATTTTATTCGGTCGGAAAGGGGTAACAAGATATATAAAGCCTAATTCCAAGTATAATTTACGCTTTGAGGGAATAAAATCGCATCAGGAATAACGGAGATAATTAAAAAAGTATTTTTCCTACATTGTACGATAGGCAAAAAGGTACCCACATATTCTGATCGTGATTACATTCTTCGGGATGCCCATCTCGTACGTCCGAGGTCGCACTATAAATAGACTGGCCTAACGAACTCGGTTAGTCACTATTATTTGAAAACACAGCAAGCGAGGGAAAGAAGAGCATATGTTAATGCAAGTGTTTGCCTTCTGTACCTGTTAGCAGACCTTAATCAAACCATTAAGGGCTTGTCTGTGTGTGCCTGAGGGTAAGAACAAATATATATATATATATATATATATATATATATATATATATATATATATATATATATATATATATATATATATATATTTATTTATTTATTTATTTATTTATTTATTTATTTATGTGTAATTATATTGATTAATCCATCTAAGCGATAAGACGTGGTTAGATGTGTAGGAATGGACAGTGTGTGCTGATGAAACTTACAGTCTCATGTGTAAATCTAGAGGCAAAGCCCGCCTTCGGAAAATGTTTAAAATATTGAGAATGATGGCCAAAGTACGACTCTGAGTTTGATAAAGTATTTGAAGAAGTATTTCTTGAATGGAATGAGACACCTACCAGGAACATAAGGAAAGATGAAAGGGATTGTAGTACTGTATAATTTGATCTATTACTTAGTAGTTTTATTCGCAACCAAATTATTGTATGGAGGCGAATCATGGGAAACGAATGATGATTAAGAAGATAGAAAAAATTATGATCACATTGAATTAAAATGATTGTTGCTACTATACTATACCTTGTGCATTCTACTAGCACGCATGTCTGAAACTGTCTATCGTCCCCATTTGTGTCAAAGAGGGATATGGATAGACAAATACAGGGATTGCGTTTAACTTTGTTTCAAGTTTAATTATATAACGTGAAACCTACAACAAATAAGAAGAGGCTTCTCTTGATGAAGTTGCAACGAATGCAGCGCCAGTCTATGGAAAAGTGCCAGCCATTTCGTGTGTAGCAGTGGGAAGTTTCTCAGCAGAAGATTCTATCCAGCATCAGAGGGAGCCATCTGCAGTGACTCAGTTAAGTTGCTAAAAAAGCAACTGTGTAGCGTATGCCTGTTCACCAAACAAATAACCGCATCCAGTTCATGATGAACAGAACAGTATAGAGCTCAATTAACTTGTAGTAATAACACTAGTAATTCTTCAGTGAAACATCAAGCAAGCTAGAAGGTCTACAGAATGATAGACATCATAACACAAGTGAAAAACATTTGTTTAACAGTTATTATTTATTTACTGTTGTAAAATATTTGAGTTTAAAACTTTTCAAACAGAAAAAGGTAACTTTAATTAAATTGTAAATATTCACCAGCAGACTTTCTTAAATTCTTAAAGTTGAATTACAGTTCTTGTTGGTGAATTTAGTTATATAATTTCCCCTAGCAGAGTCAGAAACAATATTAAATACCATAATCACAGAGGCGGATCAGGAGAGGTAGCAGTTAAGGACTCAGAGTACTACATCACCATCTTCTCTGGGAACTTACATAGCTTGACCCTACCTTTGTGTCTATATACCCTTACTCTCTTCAGAGAAGGAGGTATTACTGATAAGATCAGAATCTTATCTGGCACTATCCTGGTCTCATGTCCAGGATATCTTCTTATTTTTTTAATAACGTCTCACACTCTCGCGACAAGATATATATATATATATATATATATATATATATATATATATATATATATATATATATATATATATATATATATATATATATATATATATATATATATATATATATATATATGTGTGACGAAAGTACTGAGATTCTGTCTTTCAAATGGTCCATGTCTTTTTCTCCTTGCATTTAGTTCACTATTTTTAGGAGGGATTACAGGAAATCCTTCTCCATGTTTCTTCTCCTTCTATTATTTACGTTTTTTTCAAGATGAGATCACGAGGGAGTTTGATCTCATCTGCTTTATGGTTCTTCTTTATGTGTTTAGAATGGGGGTGTAGGGAATTAGACAGTATTTTTCTAGAAGAAAGATTATAGATGCTAGATCAGGATTGGCACCAGATTGTCTTTTTTTAAAGATATTGCGTGGCCATATACGCATTTTTCGGGAGTTAAATTATTTGCGGCCATTTTTGCTTCATTTCCGCAGTATAGGGCTAGGACCAATTCCCGGTTCTTTGTCTAGCAGAAACTGGTTGCATCAGAAAGATCTAAGGTTCTGATTGGCTGAGAGATAACTGCAGTTGAAATGCAGAGCTCCGATTGGCTTTAGAACCACGCCGCGCATATGACGTCATGAAGTCGGCGCGTGGGGGTCTTGATTATAAAAAGGCCTATATTTCATAGCTTCTTTCTCTTTTAATGAAAAAATTGCCAAAGCCGGGTGCCAGAAGCATATTGTCGATTGCCTTCAGTTGGACATTCGAGATTTGGTAAGCATGAATTTTTGCGTGAGGACTTTATTTAATTTTTCTAGTCCTAGCCGATCATTTAAGTTTCTTTGGGCAGTTTAGTTTAATTTAATTCTTAACTCCAGAGCCATCAATTCGATCTGAGTGATAGACATGAGAAACTAGGTCCATTTAATTCCTTGTTGAAAGAATAGCGGCATGGTTTAAAAGTTGAGATATCACCGCTTTGTATTATTGCAAAGTCGGTCGGGAGAGAAACTCGCATCTGCGAATCATATGTATTTACAGAATAGTCGGGAGCGTGTGTAATGTGTATTTTTATTTGTGATTTTAGTGAGAGTATTGATGCTCGCTATTTATATAGTTACGCATATATCTGTGGACGGAAGTGATAGAGGTATTAATTGGAGCACATGTGTGCTATCAGTAATGAATGTATGCAGGAGCGCGTGGTTGAAAAACTGCGGCACCACGTGGCTGAACTACGGGGTTTTCAATTTGATAATCGGGGGTTATGTATAACTTTTGACGGCAGGTAGATGCTAGCGTAAACAGGATTATATGTTATTGATTGTGCATTATTGTTCTGTGAATTCAGAAGATGGGAGAAGTAATTTTAAAGGGAATTATTTTGTATTACATTTTGAATGGGATTACTATTATTGACGGGAATTTTAGGAATTCCTAGAGAAGGCTAGTTTTAGTTGTGTTAAACATTACGGCATTAGTGTCAGCGTAAGAAGTAGGCCACAGTACGTCTGCCCAGACGGGCCAGTGAAAATATTGTTGTTGCTCGGAGTTAGTCAGGCAGAACAAGCGATCTGGGTTAGCCAATGTTTACTTTGTAGGCTCAGGTAGAGAGGGGAGTTACGTGGTGAAGAGTAAGGAAGTTAATTGTTATTTGAAATGTATTATTATGGTTTGTTTAGCTGTTGTTTTGTTTTGTCTAAAACAGCAGGTATCGGCTTTGTGGGAATGAGAGCGGAATTTTGAGACCACAAAATTTCTCCCACGGCACAGTTGGGGCATTCGCAGAACCGCAAGGGTTTTACGTTAGTTGCCAGTAGTGGAAGGAGAGGAAGAAAATACGTTTTCGCAGCCAGGGGAAGACATTTTCCAGCGAATAGGATTTTTGTGGATAAATCCTGAGCTCTGACGCTCGTTACACACGCAGATTTGGCAGGCTGCCAGCGTTGTGGTAATTTTATGTTCGCTTCTTCACGGCCATAATAAAGCCGACGGCCCAGTTATAGGTACTCGGGCAGGTAATTTCAGAGTGGTAGAAGTCAGCTACAGTTCCAGTCCAGAATCCAGTGGGGTTCTGTTAAACCTCAGTCATCAATTCCAGAGTTAGTGGAGAGAGAGAGGGTAAACATTCTCTCTACTGAAGTCAGCACAGATAGGCAGAACTGTTAGTTTTGGTGAATCATAGCAGAGGACAGCTGCTGAAGTTTAGAGGTGCAGTTAGTTGTGTTCAGGAGATTCCAGGATAGGCTGTGTAGAACCGAAGTCTGTGCAGAGATTGTGTAGTCACTTCGCAGTCGTTCCAGCTATCAGTGGACTTAGAGTTAGAGTTAGAATTTAGAACAGCTAGTTTGGAGTGTAGGCGACATCAAGTGCAGTGTAGTTCATTTCAGTTAACCTTACCTTCTTTCTCCATACAGGTTGCAATTGTGGGAAAAGGGTTGGGGTTGATGCATTTTTAACTGTGCTTGATTTTGTTTCAGGTGTGCATCCTCGCACTTCATGTATTTTGACATGTATATGAGTTTGTGTATAGGTGTATAATAAACTTGTATAAATTGTAGCTGGCATCAGTCATTTCCTTTAGTACAGTAGCTATATGTTGTCTGTACCTTGGTGTTTGTGAATCTTAATTGAACCTTATCCCCATAGGGTAGTTAGAGGTGGTTCGAGGCCATAGCAATTTAAACGTCCGAAGTGGCGAGGAAAGAATCAACCTCGGTTCTCAACCTCGGAGCCAATGGTCTCAACTTTCACTTTTTGCACTATATTTCTATCTGAATCTAATTTTCCAGTCTTCCTTCTCACTAGTGTCTTGTCACTATAGCTAGACAGTCTCTAGTCCTAAATCCATTTCGTGACAAAGTGGGGGCTCGTCCGGGATCATCTTTGTTACGTTCAATTCTGTGATCTTGACAAAGTGGGTGGCGTCGTCCTTGGGATCATCTTTGTTGGGATCAATTCTAGATTCATAGATTGTCTCTGAAGAAAGTTCTGGAAATAGATTTCAAAAAAAAATCCCCTAGACTTGAGCTATATTAAGACTGATCCAGCTATAAGTTTTTTTCCACAGGTTCCAGTTAGTATAGATGATAGTGGTTGTAAGGTTGTTTATGACTTAGAAGTAATTGATGGCTAATGGAATTTTTTTCTTGACAGGAAAGTAAATTCGGGTTTTGGGTAGCTGGATAACTTGAATTTTTTTCAGGAAGTTATTAGTCAGACTTGGTGCTAGTCTGAGTGCGGGTTTTTGCGACAGCATTTTTCCTAGTAGGTAACGGGAAGTTATGGGGCCTTCACGTCTCTATATTTGTGAGCTTACGGCAGAATTTGCAGGTAACATGGCTGATCTCGATAAAGTACATAAGATTGCACTTGAGGTAGCTAAGTTCATGGAGTATGGTGACAGCGAAATTCCACCCCTTCTGGAATATGCAGAAAGCCTGCAGGGGCAATATGAGGTAGACAACTTATTTGGCAATCGTCTAGCGTTGGCATGGACCTGTGCAAAAGCTGGGGACAGCGAAGCATTCATCCGAGAGTTCATAGAACAAGGAATAGAAATGGTCCAGAAATCGGAAAGAAGAAAACAAGAACGGGAAATAGAAAGACAACAATGGGAAAAGGAGCCACTAGAAAGGGACAACCCCTCTGAAAATCTTGTGCCAGTAAAGGATAACTTGTCGGCTCAAACTGCACCCCAACTCCAGGAAAAGGACTTTCCGTTGGAAATGGACCCGAAGCCCAAACAAGGAAAGGATTCAGCTAAGGAAAGCAGCCCTTACAACGCTGGGAAGATTACGAAGCGATCCCAGGCGTGGAAACTGCATAACAGGGGGAATAATGCAAGCAAGCATTATAATTCGGATGGCTACCGATTCTCCCATGCTCGTGGTAAGAGAGCACAACATACTCGACATAGAAAGTCGAGGCCAGGGTTCGAATCCCTAATAAGGCATGTTTCGCCAGCTCCCCAGCGGGACAGCGAAAAACGACAGGCAGAGGCGCATTCGCCTGACATCCCTGTGCAGCCTAATGGCAAAACAGTGGTGATTGTGGAAGTACATTCTTTGTCGTCGGGAATTAGGCCCCCGATGGTATTAGCTCCTTCAGGAGAGGGACATACTGACAAGAACTGTATTCAAGGAACAGTAGAACAAGTCACTGAGAGCTTTATCTCAGATTCTCCGCGATCTAACGGGATCTTAAACCGTCAAGTGTCACTGCAGGACACATTCCAACTGACGCCAGTAACTCTCACAGGGGAGGGCAAGGTTGAAGGTAGAACCAGGGTGTTAGACGGAGAGCTCCCGTGGTCTACAGGTTCATCTCTACAACTTTTCAGGCCAGAAAAGAGTGAGAAAAGCGACCTTACGCATTTGCAAGGAGCTATATTGGAGAGCTCTGTCCCGCTTCATATCGGTAGGGGAAGAGCGAGTCCAGAACCACTGCCAGGGGCAGATCTTACCTACCTTTCTCCAAAGGTAGAAGCTATTGAGATCAGTGAGGATCCAATAGACACCCAGCAAGAAATCGGAGGCTCTACACCAGAGGAACCCGAGACATTGCATCGTTCTCGCACGGTACCAGCAGTCACAAACCCGCTGACGCGCAGCGAGGAAGTCGCCATCGCCAGGTCGCCACAGCGCCCGCCGGTCACATCAGCTGACCAGAACAGCCTTTTGACGGTCATAGCAAGGGAAAGTTCAGACCCCCCATTAGATGGCACAGGTCCGAAGAGAGATCAACTCTCCCCATGGAGCATAGGAGCTCATTCTAGGAGAGGAAGAAGGAGGAAACGCAAAAGAGGAAGGTCGAAGAACACTGAATAGGAGGGGTAAGGTCAGGCAGATCTGTAGACTTATATAAGGGCCAGTGTGAAACACAGAGATTTCAGTAATGAGATCGTTGCTCAATCTTTGAGGGTGGGAGTGATGTGACGAAAGTACTGACATTCTGTCTTTCAAATGGCCCATGTCTTTTTCTCCTTGCATTTAGTTCACTATTTTTAGGAGGGATTACAGGAAATCCTTCTCCATGTTTCTTCTCCTTCTATTATTTACGTTTTTTCAAGATGAGATCACGAGGGAGTTTGATCTCATCTGCTTTATGGTTCTTCTTTATGTGTTTAGAATGGGGGTGTAGGGAATTAGACAGTATTTTTTCTAGAAGAAAGATTATAGATGCTAGATCAGGATTGGCACCAGATTGTCTTTTTTTAAAGATATTGCGTGGCCATATACGCATTTTTCGGGAGTTAAATTATTTGCGGCCATTTTTGCTTCATTTCCGCAGTATAGGGCTAGGACCAATTCCCGGTTCTTTGTCTAGCAGAAACTGGTTGCATCAGAAAGATCTAAGGTTCTGATTGGCTGAGAGATAACTGCAGTTGAAATGCAGAGCTCCGATTGGCTTTAGAACCACGCCGCGCATATGACGTCATGAAGTCGGCGCGTGGGGGTCTTGATTATAAAAAGGCCTATATTTCATAGCTCTTTCTCTTTTAATGAAAAATTGCCAAAGCCGGGTGCCAGAAGCATATTGTCGATTGCCTTCAGTTGGACATTCGAGATTTGGTAAGCATGAATTTTTGCGTGAGGACTTTATTTAATTTTTCTAGTCCTAGCCGATCATTTAAGTTTCTTTGGGCAGTTTAGTTTAATTTAATTCTTAACTCCAGAGCCATCAATTCGATCTGAGTGATAGACATGAGAAACTAGGTCCATTTAATTCCTTGTTGAAAGAATAGCGGCATGGTTTAAAAGTTGAGATATCACCGCTTTGTATTATTGCAAAGTCGGTCGGGAGAGAAACTCGCATCTGCGAATCATATGTATTTACAGAATAGTCGGGAGCGTGTGTAATGTGTATTTTTATTTGTGATTTTAGTGAGAGTATTGATGCTCGCTATTTATATAGTTACGCATATATCTGTGGACGGAAGTGATAGAGGTATTAATTGGAGCACATGTGTGCTATCAGTAATGAATGTATGCAGGAGCGCGTGGTTGAAAAACTGCGGCACCACGTGGCTGAACTACGGGGTTTTCAATTTGATAATCGGGGGTTATGTATAACTTTTGACGGCAGGTAGATGCTAGCGTAAACAGGATTATATGTTATTGATTGTGCATTATTGTTCTGTGAATTCAGAAGATGGGAGAAGTAATTTTAAAGGGAATTATTTTGTATTACATTTTGAATGTGATTACTATTATTGACGGGAATTTTAGGAATTCCTAGAGAAGGCTAGTTTTAGTTGTGTTAAACATTACGGCATTAGTGTCAGCGTAAGAAGTAGGCCACAGTACGTCTGCCCAGACGGGCCAGTGAAAATATTGTTGTTGCTCGGAGTTAGTCAGGCAGAACAAGCGATCTGGGTTAGCCAATGTTTACTTTGTAGGCTCAGGTAGAGAGGGGAGTTACGTGGTGAAGAGTAAGGAAGTTAATTGTTATTTGAAATGTATTATTATGGTTTGTTTAGCTGTTGTTTTGTTTTGTCTAAAACAGCAGGTACCGGCTTTGTGGGAATGAGAGCGGAATTTTGAGACCACAAAATTTCTCCCACGGCAAAGTTGGGGCATTCGCAGAACCGCAAGGGTTTTACGTTAGTTGCCAGTAGTGGAAGGAGAGGAAGAAAATACGTTTTCCCAGCCAGGGGAAGACATTTTCCAGCGAATAGGATTTTTTGTGGATAAATCCTGAGCTCTGACGCTCGTTACACACGCAGATTTGGCAGGCTGCCAGCGTTGTGGTAATTTTGTGTTCGTTTCTTCACGGCCATAATAAAGCCGACGGCCCAGTTATAGGTACTCGGGCAGGTAATTTCAGAGTGGTAGAAGTCAGCTACAGTTCCAGTCCAGAATCCAGTGGGGTTCTGTTAAACCTCAGTCATCAATTCCAGAGTTAGTGGAGAGAGAGAGAGGGTAAACATTCTCTCTACTGAAGTCAGCACAGATAGGCAGAACTGTTAGTTTTGGTGAATCATAGCAGAGGACAGCTGCTGAAGTTTAGAGGTGCAGTTAGTTGTGTTCAGGAGATTCCAGGATAGGCTGTGTAGAACCGAAGTCTGTGCAGAGATTGTGTAGTCACTTCGCAGTCGTTCCAGCTATCAGTGGACTTAGAGTTAGAGTTAGAATTTAGAACAGCTAGTTTGGAGTGTAGGCGACATCAAGTGCAGTGTAGTTCATTTCAGTTAACCTTACCTTCTTTCTCCATACAGGTTGCAATTGTGGGAGAAGGGTTGGGGTTGATGCATTTTTAACTGTGCTTGATTTTGTTTCAGGTGTGCATCCTCGCACTTCATGTATTTTGACATGTATATGAGTTTGTGTATAGGTGTATAATAAACTTGTATAAATTGTAGCTGGCATCAGTCATTTCCTTTAGTACAGTAGCTATATGTTGTCTGTACCTTGGTGTTTGTGAATCTTAATTGAACCTTATCCCCATAGGGTAGTTAGAGGTGGTTCGAGGCCATAGCAATTTAAACGTCCGAAGTGGCGAGGAAAGAATCAACCTCGGTTCTCAACCTCGGAGCCAATGGTCCCAACTTTCACTTTTTGCACTATATTTCTATCTGAATCTAATTTTCCAGTCTTCCTTCTCACTAGTGTCTTGTCACTATAGGTAGACAGTCTCTAGTCCTAAATCCATTTCGTGACAATATATATATATATATATATATATATATATATATATATATATATATATATATATATATATATATATATATATATATATATACTTACTAGCTGTTAGTAACCGGCGTTGCCAGGTTTTACCGGCGTTGCCAGGTTTTCTTCTAGTAACCGTTTATGAAAGTTGTGCTGGGTTGTCACACTGCACAGTCTGGCTGGCCTATGATCATTGTGGATCTCAGTGCATATATCCTCCTGTGTAGTATTTTATCATATATAAACTAAAATATAAACATATCTCAGAGATTGTCGATGGAGTTTTTAGCGTTTGTGCTTGTCCAGAAACATCGCTCATGTTACAGATAGGAGACTGTAAATATGCTAGATTTAGGGGTAGTGTAATAGCTGAATGAGCTGTACCAACTCCTTTCAATAGTCTAGATGCTATCCCGGATGATGAAACCGCAAGAGCGATCTCTTTTTGCTTCCGAGTCTTAGCAAGAAGTAAATTAATAAGAAATGTTTTTCCTATCCCATCAAGTCCATCAAAAAGAATGGTCCTCCTTTTTTTCATTTCTCATCAGGTCATGACTATCATTGTATGCTGATCTTTGATCATCAACTAAGAGGAGCTCATTGGTTTCAACAAATTTTTCCGAAGGATCAATAAATATATATATATATATATATATATATATATATATATATATATATATATATATATATATATATATATATATATATATATATATATATATATATATATGGCACTGAAGCCTTACTGTTCTCTATGCTTTCGTGCCATTCTGTTTTCGTACTTCTGAAGCAAAATAGAAATGAATGAAATGTCAACAGCATAATTTAGTGCCATCATCATGGCATGCAGCAGTAAACGCACAACAAAACTATTTCCCACATTCTCAGAGACTGTGTCCAAATGATCTGTTAAATACTTGTCTATAATTCCAGACATGTAAAAGTATTTTTATAGGCAATGGTTCCGCGGGTAGAGGAAAATTGTGTAACGAGTTCCGCCCTAAAAGAAAAGTTGGGAAACATTGTTGTTAGAGTTCTTGACGTCACGTCTTCTAGGAGACAAAAATTATTAGGCACTCCATATTCTAAAAGACGTCAGAGGCGACTAAGATAACTCTATGTATAGCGCTTTTGACAGCATAATGTACAACAAATAGCTTCAGGAACCACCACTTCGAAAGTACATGAAATACTTTTCTGCATTCTTCTAGTATGAGAGACAATTGTAGAATGACCTAAAATAAACTAAAAAATGTAAGATTTTCAACCATAGACTGTGCCAGAGTTTTAACACACAGGAGCTGGGTTTACGATTGTCCACTTTCATTTTGTTCTACAAAGAATCTGTCTGCAATATTTATTTAACATATAGACAGAACACATATATCCACATCTCGAGAGCCTCAGTTCTTTCTTCTAATTTTTATTACCAATGTTTCTACACGATACATTAATGAAGAAAATGTATAGCATTTGATGATTCTCAGTTTGAATTAATTGTTTAGATGGTTTCTCATGTTGTTGAATGTAGCTTTGGTCATTCTTATACTATTCTCGATTTCTGTTTCACATGTGCCATCTTCTGTTATTATGTGACCAAGATATGAGAAACTCTTGACTTCTACCAGGATTGTCTCATTCATTCTGATATTTAACGTTCGCGTATCACCTGCATCGCTAATTATCATATTTTCTGTTAGCTCAATGTGAATGTCAAATCCGTATTCATGACTTCTGCTGTTTACTTGATTCACTAGCTCTTGCGATTCCTGTTCACTTTCAGCTCACAAAACTGTATCACACTCATATCTAAGATTGTTTATTGATCTTCCACCGATGTTCGTCTCATATTTTTCCTGTATCTGTCTAAAACGTGTGTGTGTGTGTGTGTGTGTGTATATATTTAAAAGGCAAGAGATCAATACTGTGACGTTTTAGTCGCTCTTCTATTTTCGCTCTCTTTCATTATTTATTAATTTCTCATTTTTGGAACACAGAAATATAAGACCTGTCACTTGTTTACCTTCTTTCTGTAATAATTTGTCATGTCTGTTTACCTGATCATCCCTGCTGAGAGAGAAGACAGGCGATGTAATATTGACTGACAGTCAGGTTGGTAAAATTCTCGCATACCAGACATTGGAGCGTAGATTAACACGAAGATCGCCCCACGAGCTTGGTTATCGCTGATATGGCTATTTTAACTTTATAATTTCTCTCCTTGAGAAAACAAAACCCAAATGGTCACATGATGAATGTTTGTTTGCACAGATACAGGGCAGTAAATTATCCAGGTTGTGACCTATTACAGACATGCACCTGAAAGACGAAATGTTGTAATAAGTTTCCGGGAAGACATTATTTGTGATAATATATGAAGTCCTGGCTGCAAACAGGACCAATAATCGACGGAAATAACAACTCCTTATATAGAAAGTGTCTTTTAAAAAATCAACGCAGAATTTTCCTATGAGGACATTGTTGGGATAAACCCCATCATAACACACATGATTGAATACATTTGGCTGGGCAGTTCTAGATGTTATAAACTACACTTCTGATTGGAGCCTGGTCGGATAGTGACAACGACGTGCGTGGGACGAAAGTTGCAATACTGACACTGTCGCCGGTTAAGAGCACTGTGAAATTCACCTCGTCAAGAAGACAGCCAGCTAGCCAGAGCAAGGAATAGAATCAGAATTCCATTTATCGGACTGGACCTCGTTTGAGCATCTTGTGGACGACGTATATCCCAGGAAAGCTCTACCTACATTAATACGGAAAGCCAAAATCCTAGGAATCTGAACACAAAGTCAGAGTGGGAGCCTAGTGTAAAGAAATACCCCAGACCGATTGTAAGAGACATCTTGAACAAGTTGGCTTAACTATTTCTCTGAGCCAGTACTCTGTATTCCCAAAGTGGTGTTGGGAATATTTGAACATTTTAAAATTCTATATTTTGCATTTATTAACATATGAAAATTGCTAATGGTCCAAGTAATACGAGGGTGGCAACCTGAGCAAATAGAATTATGGTTTCATGAACCATCACTGCAAGAGCTAATAATTCTTTTATGCGGGTTTCTCATAGAGAAACTAAAGCAGAGGTAGTCCTAAGATCCATATGGAGCAGGGATTGGATGATAATAGAACTAATGTACATACTTCTCATATTATTCACTTTTTCAACTAGTGTAAGTGTAAAGATATATAATATAAATGTAATGAATGTTTTCCGCTCACCGGGATGAATATTAAATCTCAGAGAGGGTAAAGTTCTGACGTAGATGGGATGGTAGAATAAAAAGGAGGGGGGGCACATGATTGTGATTACTCCTTGATATTTCTTGGAACGTGTCACAACCTCAAGACTTGACCAGTCTTCTTCTTCTTCTTTTATCCTTAGCCGCCGACCATCAAAGCAGTCAGTAACCATCACGCCTGATGGCGTCTTGTACGGCAATAACAAAATGATTCCACTTTGCTCGGTTGGAGGCCATCCTTCGTGCAGTGCCCCAATTCTGGTTCATTCTTTGCATCTCAGCCTCCACTGTCCTCCGCCAAGTTGTTTTTGGTTGGCCTCTCTTTCGTTTTCCTTCAGCGTGGCTGTTCTTGTGATGGCATCGGGGTCTCTTCTGAGGACATGGCCAACCCAACTCCAGCGTCTGCCAGCTATGATGGTGTGCATGTCCTCTTGCTTGCTCCGAGTACGCAAATCTTGGTTGGTGATGGTATTCGGCCAAAAGATTCGGTGAATTTTTTTTAGGCATGTTGTGTGAAAAGATGACAATTTCGACATTTCCTTCTCTGTAACTCTCCAGCATTCCGCACCATAGAGAAGCACAGAAAGCACACAGCTCTTAAATAATCTTAATTGTGTGCCTGTGCTGTACTGAGAGGACTTCCAGATGTTATTTAGACAATAAAAGGCTGTTCTTGCTTTGTTCATTCTGTTGTTGATGTCTTTGCTTGCTCCGCCATCTGGTGTTACTATGCATCCTAGATATATGAAGGTGTCTGTCCGTTCCAGTTGCTGATTCATTACTGATATGGGCTCGGGGTCGCCCACATTGAGCGCCATGACCTCTGTCTTCTTTAGATTAATGTTCAAGCCCACTTGCTGGCTATATTTATTAAGTCTATCCGCTTTTTTCCTTGATGTGTTGAAGTGAATGTAATCTGCATATTCCAAATCTTACAATGTAGAAAATGTAGTCCATCTTATTCCTCTTGGACTGCCCTCTGTTGTCTGGCGCATCACCCAGTCTATGACTGTTAAAAATAGAGTGGTTGATAAGGGGCATCTCTGTCGTATTCCTGTCTTCACCTTAAAGGTTAGGTTGCTCTGCCCAACGCTACACGTAAAGTTAGCATAGAGGCTTTTTATGAATGACACTATGCAGCTTGGAATTCCTTAAGCCCTCAGTATTTTCCATAAACTGTCCCTATGTATACTGTCAAAAGCTTTTTCAAAATCAACGAAATTAATGTACAGCTGTCTTTGCCATTCTGTGCACTGCTCTATAATGTTCCTGAGGGTAAATATATGATCTACACATCTTCTGTTCTTTCTAAATCCTATCTTGTTCTTTCCTCAGTTTGTGGTCTACTGCTTTTGAAATTCTCTGTATAATTATCCTGCCTAGTATTTTGCTGGGAATTGAGAGAAGAGTGATTCCTCTCCAATTGTTGCAGTTTGCAAGATCTCCCTTCTTGGGCAATTTGACAATTATTCCTTTGGTCCACTCCGTTGGTGTTGTCCCTGTTTTCCAGACTTGTGCAAATAGTTGTTCTAATAGTTATGCAGCTAGCTCAGGGTCTGTCTTAAATAGCTCTGCATTTAAGTTATCATGGCCAGTAGCTTTTCCATTCTTTAACCCTTTGATTGCTGTGATGATTTCTTCTTTTCGTGGAATGTCTGTATTAACATCTAGATCATTTTCAGCCTTAGGAACATTGAATGGTGTCTCTGGTGATTCCTTGTTCAGAGTTTCTCTGAAATGCTCTGCCCATCTTGTTTCCTGTCCCTCTGCTGTCGTCATGAGATGTCCTTGCTTATCTCTTACTAATGTAATATTGTTTGCACTTCGTTTTCCGCTGATGATTTTAGTTATTTTGTATACTTTCTTTGTTCATTTCTCAGTGCAGCCTCTTCTGCCTGTCTTGCAAGATCGTCTAGGAAATTCCTTTTGTTGGCTCGGGTTTGGCGTTTAACTTTCTTGTCCAGCTGACTGTACTGTTCGTTACATAGTTGCTTTAACCTGGGGGACTTCGCTAGTAGTAGGGTATGTACAACTTAGGTATTATTCTGCAGGCGCGCTGCAGGCGCGCTGCAGGCGCGTGACTTTTATATAGCAAAAATTCTGCAGGCGCGTGACTTTTATATAGGCGCAATCTGCAGGCGCGCGGCGCAAGATGGCGGACTTGAGCTAACAAGGGGAGGTTATTTGGGTCAAGATGGCGGATTTGAGCTAACAAGGGGGGGTTATTTGGGTCAAGATGGCGGATTTGAGCTAACAAGGGGAGGTTATTTGGGTCAAGATGGCGGACTTGAGCTAACAAGGGGGTAAGATGGCGGATTTGAGTTAACAAGGGGGTAAGATGGCGGACTTGAGCTAACAAGGGGAGGTTATTTGGGTCAAGATGGCGGATTTAAGTTAACAAGGGGAGGCGGGTAAGATGGCGGATTTGAGTTAACAAGGGGGAGATAACAAGATGGCGGCTTTGAGCTAACAAGGGGAGGTTATTTGGGTCAAGATGGCGTGTTTTAGATAACAAGAAGACGATGTTAATATAAGGAAAATGTGGCAAGATGGTGGTTTTTTTATATATTGTTGTTTTTAGTATAGCGAACTTAGGTAGTGGCTGTGTTAGACAAACAAGAAGAGGGTAATAGGAAAATATATATTTACATAATAAGAAGACGATATACGTTAGATATAGACATATATTGAGACATACATATTTTACAACATTTTATACAAACATTTAGACAAACAATTATACAAACAGTTTATACAACCAATTTATATACAGTTATATTGAGACATAGACAAACATTTAGATAATAGGAAGATAACAAGAAGACGATATATATTTAGACATACATATTTTACAATAGTTAGACAAACAGTAATACAAACAGTTATATTGAGACATAGACAAACAATTAGACAAACAGTTATACGAATAGTTAGACAAACAATTAGACGATATATAGGTAACAAAAAAGCGTTTTAGTTAATATAGTTTTTATTTTATATTCAATAGTGTTTTTGAAGTAAAAACATACATGGTAATATATAGTATCTTTTTACAAAATGTACAGTATTTTTATAAAATGGACATTGATATTTTATCAAATGAATATACAATTATATGGTGTAATTTTTTTATCAAATCATATATAATTATATGGTGTATTTTTTAACATTATCAAACATTGATATTATCACATATTTATATTATTTACATTATATACAATAAAAATATCACAGATTTTTAATACAATATCACAGGGGTACAGGCCAGACCTTGAGGGGTGTCGTCACATTGTCGTCCCATTGTCGTCACGTCGTAAGAAATAGTGTATTCGTACAGACAGTTTAAATGTTGAGGGGTGATGTGGTGACGTTGTCGGGATGTACCTGTCGTTTTATGTAAAAGTAAGAAAGGGCGTTGCGGTGTTGTTCGTATGTGTAGATGGAGGAATTGTGTACCCGGAACCCGATATTTTTCCCACCCTGTGCCTGTTGTGTGTTGAGGACGTCTAGAAAAGTGTGTTTGTCAACTTTGTTGTGGTGTTTGTTGAGTCCTTTGGTGGTGGTTTTGTCGTAGTCGCCAAAACAGTGATATGTCTTGCTACAGAGGGAAACCATCCCTCTGCCTTCGTATTCTAATTTAAAAAGGCCCGGTGTCCGTTTGTCGAATAAGGTTTGTTCGCGGCATTTCTGACAAAGGGCGCGCGTTTTACCCTCGGTAGCGACGAAAACGGGTCTATGGTCGGGACATACTTCGGCGGGGAACCACTGGTGGTAGGAGCTATAAAATTCTCGTCGCAAAGCGGGCTTAACAACGTCCGCTAAGTTGTCTGAGCTAAGGGCCAAGTAAAGGCTGTCTGTGTCCGTCTCGCACAACTGAAAATCTGACCTATCTACAAATTTATCTAAACAGTCGTAATAAAATTCTAACATGCGTAATTTAGCGTATTGGTACACGAAAAATCCTATCTGAACGGGGAGGTCCCAACATATAGTCTGTTTCAGTTTCTCTACCTCGAATATGTCGTCAGTCACTAACGTCATTTTCCTAAAGCGGGGTGAGTTTATTTGGTCAGAGGTACCCACGTCCGTCGTGTACGAGACATCCACATGCTTCGCTTTATTGGTTAATGTCTTGCCGTAGGCCGCGTTACCTAGCAGTTTCATGGTCTCGCTGGTTATGGCGTAGGCAGGATCAGTATCACCCTGTCGACGCGCGTTCGAAACAGTGTCCCCAAACCGTTTGAAACACGTCACGGGTGTATACTCAAGCACCTGGTAGATACAGGTGACTTCTAATCCTTTGGTTAGGTACCAACGAAGCAGAGGTGTCGCCAACAGAATCTTTTTTGCCCACATAACTACCGATCAACGTCCGTCTGGGGGTAGTCAGGAGTTTATGTTTCTCGGCGTATTCCCGCATGAAAGGCCCAATATCTTCCCTCGTGACGTCAACATTCTTAAAAATGGGCGTCATCTCAGAGAAATGTTCTTTTAAAGAGTCGGGGACATGAATGTCACACTCGACTAGGCCAAACAAGGTGTCGTCCAGCACCGAGGCGAGAATATTTTCTTTTGTCAGGGGGTACCGACATTTCGTGTAAGACGGTTTCTGGGTAGGGAAGGTGGCGTTGAGAAAACGACGGATTGATGGGTCGGTTTTCTTCAACGCCTGCCACTCGCATTCCCACATTTCGACAACGGTAACGTTGCAATGGCCCCGTAAATAAGAACTTGTGTCCACCGTATCTGCGTACAACTCAGCCAACGGTTTGTTGTTGACTGGGTTAACGTCACGACCGGCGGTTAGTGGGCAGTTAGGGTGACCGTGGAATAGGCACCCATGGAACTGGTAGGCGGTTTTAGAGTGTCTGTCCCAACCGTCTACCCTAACGCATACATCACCCAACGCCTTCTCACGCCCGTTAAACTGGGTTTTTAAGGTCACTTTTGTTTGGTGGGAGACCCAAGCCAAATAATCGCGACACTGCACGGTATATTTGTGGAGTTTGTGGTGCTTGAAACCATCATCCTTGTACCGTCTAACGGGAAAGTCAGTGGGCATTTTCTGCATTAACGCCCACAAATAAAGGGCGTTGGCATCAAAACCTTTAATGGCTTGAACAGGTTTGCCACCTCTAATGCGGGTTTTGCCTTGTTCGTGGAACCTGTGAAAAATAATTGACGGTCCCCCGACGATGTTTTGGCGCAAGATGTTATGCAAATCTACCTCCTGCTTCGAGCATAAAGAAAAATTGACGTTGGGCGGGAGGGTTTTGAAGAGGTACTTTAACGTGACACCGGGCACGGAGATCGCATCTTTAAACATGTCTACACCTAGGCGCGCGTAAAAAACTAACCTGTCGGTCTAACGCTGCCAAGAAGGGGACCACGTCTTTATTATTATACCACGTCAGAAAATCGCGTAACGTGGTCATGTGGTTCTGGGCCCACACCTTCTGGCATTCGGCGTACTCATCGGCGGAGATGTTAGTGTTTTTAAGTTTGGAGAAAAACGCCGAGTGGGGTGGTAACGCGGTCTCGTCTAACTTTGCTAAATCTGTTATGTATTCATAACAGAAAAAAACCCTTTGGTTTCTTTAACGTTAGACGCCGCGAGATATTTGCTATAGCTACATCCCGGGGCTAGGTAATTGACTATATCTAAAAAAACTTTAACTCGCTAGTGGCAATACACATAAAATTATTGTTTCGCTTGACTAAAAAGTTGAAGTCTTCCCCCTCGAAATACCGGATGAGATACGGTTTGATGACGTTCACATCATATTTGCCCTAATTGAAACCTAACACCGGTAGCTGCCCCAAATAACCCTCTAATCTAGCAAGGAGTCCGTATGACTCACCGATCGTCTCTAAAGCCTCGAGTTGTGTGCAAACGTCGTCAAAATACGCACGCAGAATCTCATAAGAGGCCGCGGCAATTTTGAGCAGATGGTCAGCCATCCTATTGACCAAGTCTTGCGGGTCACCCGTTGTGATAAAACACACGGGGGCTTCAAAACCGGGGACGTTAGAAGCCACCGAACACGACAGGGGCACGTGTTTGGCTGTGTAGGTGGTGGTATTACCACTTGACTCTAGAGTGTTCTGAAAAAAACACTCGTAGTCAAACGAGGCGCGGTACGGGAAGACGAATTTTGTGTCTACGTCTATGCCCTCCTCCTCGATTAATTCCCAAATGGTCTCTGGGGGATTATACACACCACCTCTAAATGTTTCTCTCCGCTTAGAGCCGGTACAGCGCTTTTCATGGCGCGTCATAGCCCTATAAATCTTCCACAACTTACCGCAATCGGGACACGAAAAAGAGTTACTGGCCCTATCAATATCTGCTATGTACATGAAATGGTTCTTAAACATTAACAGACGCAACGTATCTTTAAAAGTGTCACTACCTCTAAGTTTGGGGGTCAGGTTTTCCTCATCGTCAAATTCAAAAACGTCAATATTTATATTAAAACATGTCTCTAATTGGGGCATATCGATTAAACTAACCCCGGGGAAATCGACGAGGGACCTAAGTCCCTGCTGTGTTTGCCACTGTTCGACTAATCGGCGCGTGCTTATTCTAACATCTTTAACGGCACCACCCCTAAAAACGGCTAGACAGCTAAAAAAACAAAAGTTATCACTGTATGGTTTGGAGTTTGAGTCGTGTTGTAGTGTATGGATGTGATTATTGTCCGTGATGAAAGAGGGAATGTCTTGTATGCAGCAGCCAATGGGAAAGTCTTGGATATGATACAGATAGAACGAGGTTGCGGCAATGGCTTCGACAAAGTATTTTGTGTTTGGTCTATTTAATTGTGCTTGTGTGACAATATCGCTGTCGTGTAACTGTGAGAGAAAAGCTTTGAAATCTGTGATGTTGTTGACTAAGTGTGGTTGATCTAAGACGACTGTGTTATTCGAGGAAGCGTGAAAGAAGCGAAGGTCATTTGTTTCTCTGTGTCTTAAGACGATGTGAAAACTGTAGTTTATTTTGAATCTTTTTGTCTGTTGTTTGAATACAGGGAGCAAGAGACTGTTCCAGTCCGTATTTTCTGTTGGTCTGTGGAAAAAAAGTGAATGTGGACAGGAATTTATGTTTATTGGAGTGTGTTTTAATAGCTTGCCAGTTATCGATGTAGATTTGTTTTATGTCAGCCTGTAAGTCTTCTAAAGAGTCTTCTTCTGACGACAAGCGGGGTTTTTTTATATGGGTTTGGGTGCTGGTCATGGGGCGTTTCTTGGTCTGGCCTGTTTTTGGTGGGTGGGATGGGATGGGGCTTGACGAAGAGGTCGCTGATGGTTTTGTCCCTACTGCAGCAGATGATGATGATGATGTTGTTGTCTCTTGGTGCGCCGATCTCGATGATGTGTCTGTGGTACCTGTAGGTAATGTTTGTGGGTGCCCCGGTGATGATGATGAGTCTGCTGGGGCACCTGATGTTGGTGTGGGGACAGTCTGATGTTGTTGGATTCTGTGGGTTCGTAGATTATCACTACGAGTAAATTGTTTCCCACAAATGTCACAAGAAAACAGAGGTATACCGTGTGCTGTTTTTACGTGACGTGCTAGATTGTCCCGTCGGTTAAATGTTTTGTTGCAGCGGGGGACACGTGAGACTGTGCCTTGGTGTAGTGGTGGTTCCCGCTGAGGGGTTTGTAGCGGACGCTGTTGCAGTGGTGGTTCCCAGTGGGGAGTCTATAGCGCCCGCCGTTGCAGTGGTGGTCCCCATTGAGTTGTCTGTAGCGGACGCTGTTGCAGTGGTGGTCCCCACTGAGTTGTCTGTAGCGGACGCTGTTGCAGTGGTGGTCCCCAGTGGGACGTTTATAGCGGCCCCCGGTGCAATGGTTTCCGCTGTGGGGGATCTCGGGGCCGCAGGACCATGGATATTCTCAATGTGTTGTTGGAGGGTCTCACGTCCTGCAAAGACTTGGGGACACACACGACAGGGATGATTTTTGTGTGTATGGACCGAGGAGATATGTCTCGCGATGTCGCGAGCTCGAGTGAATGATTTGCCGCATTGGCCACAAAGATTTTGGCTTGAAGACATCTGTGAAGTAGAAACGAAAACACATTACTCACACATAAAATTAAATACAAATAACGAGAGAAAGAAAGAAAGAAAGAAAAAGAAAGAAAACAAAGAAAGAAAAAGAAAGAAAGAAAGAAAGAAAGAAAGAAAGAAAAAGATAGAAAGAAAGAAAAAGAAAGAAAGAAAATTGTTATTCTATGTGAAAGAAATAATTTTGTTTAACATATCACAAAGCCCCGGGCGCGGTGACAAAGATATCGATTAAAAAACACAGCATGTGACGATTTGCCCTGACGTTTAAGAATGTTTTTTGTTAGTTTTGTACCAAACCGTTTTGTATAGCTAATGGTATGTTCTAAATATTCTTTTTAATGTGATAAAAGTGTTTATTAATTTTTTGCGTTATCAGATTCTGTCTTTTTTTTTATATTTAACACAAATAAACCTCACATAAATACTTGTCTAACAGTAGGTGACAAACATGACTAAGTTTTAAAATAAGGAAAATTGTTAACCTATAGTGCATAATCGGTTAAGTCTTATC